>PISX010011173.1:0-66679 GCA_004024625.1 Mellivora capensis
AACGCCACACCTTCCTCAGCAGACCAGGCTAAGTGCAGAGAGGAAGCAGAACTAGACCCAGGAGAGAGCGCCTCGCCGTCTCCAAGGTAACCTGAGTCCCTAGCTTGGGGAGCCCACGCATGCGCACACTCGCCCTTCCTTCCCGTAACCTCCAGAAGCACGCAACCCGTAAAAAGACTGCCAGAAGCCCAATGCGCATGTGTGGTTCCACCAACACCCCGGCCGCCTCCGCCTCTGTCAATCCGTCCGCCTAGCAATCTCTGCTCTATAAACACTGTCCGGAAATAATGCCCATTTCTGGAAACGAGGCCTTCCTAGCCAATCTTTGCTAGGGGCCGTACGACGGGACCAGCCGGGACGCGCCGGCTCATTGGTCAGACTGGAGGAGTGGGCGGGGCCAAGGGTCGAGGTGCGGCCAGAGCAAGGAGGCGCGAAGAGAGGCAAATCTGCAGCCGCCGGGGGAGGCGTGGCCCCGAGGGCGGCCGGGAAGGCAGTGAGGGGGCGGGGCTCGAGGCCGGGGCGGGGCGACCGTAGTCCCGGTGCCCAGCGGTCGGCGGCCGGCGGCGGGAGAAGGCGCGAGGGGAGCGCGAGACACTCGCTGGTTGGGGAGATCGGCGCTCAGCCGGTAAGTGACTGGGCGGGACCCCGGGGTCCGGAGCGGGGCGTCGAGGGAGCGGCTAGGATGAGTCGCCCCTCAGCTTGGGGCCAGGCCGCGGCCTGGCCCGCCGCCGGGAGTGGTGGGGGTCGGCGGCGCGGCCGGTCAGATACACTGGCGCGGGGGCCCTCGGCGGCTGGCCGCGAGCGCTCGCTTGACACCACGCTGCCAGGGCCAAGGTCGCACGCCGTGCTCGCCTCGCACCCCCGCAGGCCGCAAACGCGCCCAGAGAGCGCCAAGGGGCGCCCTGCTTCCCCTTCCCCAGCACCCCCTTTCCCCCCGCGCTCTCCTGCCCCGTCGCGAAGCCCGCCCCTCCTGCTCCTCTCCCTGGGTACCTCCAGGCCGGGGACTGAAGGTGGCCGATGCACAAGCGCTCCGGTCCTGCGCCCTCCCACCTGCCCTGCCAGTGAAACCCTCGGCCTTCCCTTGGGAAGTTCTCTGGTCACACCCCGAGGCGGGGAGAAGGAGCAGAGCCTGCCCTTGGCACCAGCGGGCCGGTGCTGGCCACTCTCAGCATCCTCTTTCTTACCCTGACCTTCTGTAATCCTTCTCTCCGCTACACTCAGGACTTCATCCGTGGGCTCCGGTATAATATTCCCATCTTGGAAGCCCCTGGGGCACCAGGCAGAAAGAGGCCTCTTGTCCAGTGCAGAGTCCCACCTGCCCCAGAAGCCTCCCTGGTACTGGGTAACTCGGAAAAAAGCACTTCCTTCCTAATTGGAGTTTTAAATGTTGCGTCCGGTCTTAAAAGGTGGATGGGGGAAGTACTGTGGGGAGAAGAGGATGAATGGATAAAATGTGCAGAAATCCGTGGTGTAAACGGCAGAATTATTTTTGTCCACTGGAGACAGTGAACACCAGTGACTTGATTAAGGAATCTAAAAGCAAGTGAAATTAAGTGATGAGAAGTGGGGCACCGTACAAAATAGCAGTCTGAAGTTCATTCCAGGAAAAATGTTGAAAACCCCTTGACTAGAAACATGGTCTGTCTGAAAGATTAGAGGGAGATAATATCTTAACATTAGTGATGTGTTAGAGATGTGTGTTTTTTTTTTACTCTGTATCTTCCTACCTGTAACCTTTTTCCTTGAGATGTCTGGGTGAAGTCATAGACAGTATTGTCCTGTTTTATAGGTGAGGTACCTGGGGCAGGTGGGGGGGGGGCGTGCTTGGTATACATCATAGCTAGGACTCAGGGTGAAGAGCCTGGGCCACTGGAGTCTTACCCAGAGTCCTTCCCCTGGACCAGGACCACGTGATGGGACTTAGTTGCGAGAAGAAGGGAGACGTTTGGTGTGGTGTTTTTGCCCTCACCATGAGAGGACAGCTGCTTGTCCTGTCACGATGTGTTTGGATTTACTCTTGGTGTTTTTTAAGTGATGTCAAAATCGGTTTCTGGGGTGCAGTGATGCCAGACCTCTGATACCTTGAAGACATCCTCATTTATTTTGAAGGGTGTGGTGAACTTCTCAGAAGGTCTCAAAATAAAAGTTAGAGTCTCTGACTTTAATTTTAGAGATACGTACCCAGGTGTGTGTTCCAACACTTTTGTAAAATCAGGCAGCAATCAGCTGCTAAGCCTTAGGTCACCTTCTGCCTGTTTCCAGATTATAAGGAGCTGTTCCGAAGGGGGTTTTTTTGGCCCCTGGTATTGTCTGTTAGGGTTTGTGGGAGCGGCACCACAGACGGAGACCCTGCCAAATGAGCCTTTATCTATTAAACAAAAATGTCTGGTTGGCCGTTTCGCCTCAACAGATGGAGGTTTGGTTCCTCATTTTGGTTCTCCTGTTGAACACTGACTCCTTTGTGATCTGCTTGGAGTGTTTGTATATCATTTAATGTTGAGAAGCAGGCTTGCCCTGATTGGTTGCCCAACTCCAGGCAACTGTTGTGATTTTTTTTTTTTTTTGGGGGGGTGTTTATGGTAACAGTTCCTCGCAGCCAAGGCCTGGTGAGAGATCTGTAGAGATGGGAAAGGCAAAGCCTCATCCAGGGCTGTTTTCTTCGTTGTTGGCACCCTCTTAAGAGCCCTCTATCACTTTGGCCTGTGAAATCACTTTGAATTTCCTATTTTTTTTCCTGTCTCAGTGGACAGTACATGAGCTTTTCTAGCAGGTCTGCCTGCCTTGATGAAGAGCTGACAGATTCATATTGGTTGGCCTGACAGATGCTCTTTCTGGGAGAATAGTTAAGAAAATGATAGAGCCAAACTCAGTCCTAAATTAAAGTATAAGTCAGCCTGATACTCGTCTAGGCAGCGTATTTGTACCGATGGCTTCCATCACCGCAAAGCTGGTTTTTTTTTTCCTGGCAAAAGGTTAAAATGCAACTAAAATTCTGCTTTCGTGATTAATAAGTCACTACCGCAGTTGTGTCTGATGCTTCCTGTTTGCCCCATTTTAGTATTTCAGTTAAACTGGAAACATCTGAGCCTTATGGGCATTTTTGATGGCACTGGTGTGAAATTGGCGGGAAGGGAGACCATTCCATGTCGGTGGATTTGGGGAACCGTATGGATAAGCCAGGCCCTCTGGCCTCTGTGCACGACAGGAGGAAGGGAAAGGAGTGGGCGCTGAGCAACTGAAGTAAGCCTTTGAAGTGATGCACGTGTGAAGGCTTTGCATGGACTTGGTGATGCTGACTGAAATGCTGAAAGCAGTAGATTAGAAATAGAAGGCTAAACTTAGGGCAATTTGGTTAGTAGAGCATTTCAGTTGAGCTGAGTGAGACGTTCCAATATGTTGGGTATGGAGCCTTTAGTTCTGGGCTTGTCTTATTTACCTGAGTGACACTACAGAGAAAAGTCATTTTTTCTCAGTGGCCTGTGTGCCCTTCTTAGTCTTAAAAGATCCTCTTCCTGGCTTGCTGGTCCTTTAACCCCTTATCATCCTGATAGAAATCCCTTAAGATTACATGGCACCAAGAGTCATGGTACTCTGTAGCCATTTTTTGGAGGTACTTTCTTACAGCACTAGTGTAAAGGAAGGCAGGACCAAAGATCAGGAGAGGGAACCCTCATTAGGAGGAATAAAGTAGATGAGATTATTCAGGACATCACTATCATGCCCCAAATCTAAGCCCACATTTCTGGACCTCTAGTTCACTGCTTTGTCTACTAACCCACTCATGAAAGGATAAATTGTTTTGTTTTGTTTTGTTTTTCCCCAAAACATGTCAGTTGTGAATGTAACTAAACCAGGGTGGCTGCCTTATTTATCTATTTATGCTAACAAGTATTAATATTCATAAGTATTGCTGACGATTATTAACGGCCATTGGTTATTCATAATTACTTATGAATAAAAGGCTGAAAGGTGAAGAACACATCCCCTGGACAAGTCTGCTTCTCTTCATTTGACAGATGCAGAAATTAACGCAGAGGGGTCAGGTGATCGGCCCGAATTGGTAGAGCAAGTCCGCAGTGTCTCCCAATTTCAGATGCGGGGGTTTCGGCTGTCAAGTCAGACAGACCTGGGTCAGGTCCAGGTCTGCCGCTGTCTGCCTGTGTGACTCAGGCAAATCACTTCACTTCCCTCGGCACCGGGTGCCGCATCTGTAAATGGGATCAGAAATATTTCGTGGGATTGTCTTGAGTAGAAAATGAGAGAATAGACGTCAAGTGCTGAGCTCAGTGCCTGGCACCTAATAAGCCCCAGAACATGACACCTACAAATGGTGGTGGTGGTCGTGGTGGTAATAGCAGTGGTCCTCATTGCCTTTCCTCTGTAAGACGATGTCAGGAAGGGTCAGACCGCCTGACAGGGGAGAGTCATTCTCTCAGGAGGACCTCTGGAGGATGTTTCTTCTGGGTCGGGGTTTCGCTGTCACATTCTCTCTCTCGTGTACTAAACACTGCCCTCACCACCCTCCAAAGGAGTCAACAGAGGCCCGGGCTGTGCCCGATCAGAGCTGGTGAACCTACACCCAGGGCACCCTAGGTGTTCCCAGGACTCTGAGCCAGAAGCTGGGCTGGGCCCTCCTAGGACTCCCTTCTGCCCACCTCCCACCCTCATGCGGGGAAGCAGGTCCCAGAGCTAAAGCTCTGGAGATGAAAAATGGGAAAATACTGTATAGAATATAAGTCAGCAAGGACTTGTTCTTTGTTTGAGGGACTCAGAGGAAGATTTTGGTTCCGTGGGGCGAGGTTCTCGCCACTGCATGGCACCCCCAGCTCGCCGCCCTTTCCCCCTTATATATACAGCTTTGTCAGCTTATTGCTACTCCCATATCTGGGGGTCCCGGATCTGTAGTCAGGGGCTTGCAGATCTTCCTTTAAATCACCCAAGGAATTGGTGACTTTTTTTTTTCCCAAGGGGGAAAAAAAGTCTCACACTACATTTTAAATTCCTTTTTCCACTTCTTAATACAAAACAAAAATACCAGCTCCCACCAGGCTGACGTTCCCTTTAAATAACATTTTGTTTTCTCTTGGGGAAGCTGTCTTCATGGCCAGAGAGTCATTTCTAAAGTGAACCTAGTTTTTAGAAAAAATAGATCACCGGATGTCAAGCCTCATGTGGAGCTCGGTTCAGATGAAAATGAAACCAGCAGGCCTGGAGTGGCAGCCCCACACTTGACTTCAGGCTGGAGGTGAGAGGCAGAGTGTCTGGGCCCAGCTCACTAACTGCTTGGCCTCACAGAGTGCATTTGATAGGTGCCTTAGTCATTTTCCAGGCAGCTTTGCTTAGGTGAGCAGAGCACTTTCTCTAGAAGGTGAGTCACCCGTGCAGGGGTGTAGGTGACAGGCGACTTATTCCCCAACGCAACTGCAGAGGAAGTCTTAAGCAGACCTTGTCAAGAAGCCCTCTGCCATGGGGCACCTGGCTGGCTCAGTTGGAAGAGCATGCAACTCTGGAGCTGGGGGGGCATGAGTTCAAGCCCCGTGGTGGGGTTAGAAATTACTGACAAAATAATAATAAATAAACTTATAAAAAAAAAAAAAAAAGCCCTCTACCAAAGATCACTTTCATTTCAGCGTAATGGCTTTGGAGGCACGGATAAGGAAACAAATGGGAGGCTCCCAAGGCTTGCCAACCAACAGAGAGTTGGATCCCCTGGCTGGGGGAGGGGGTCATGTGGACGAGGCACAGAGCCCAGATCAGCAGTGTCACTGTACTCCTGAGTCCAGCCACCTTGAGGGTGGAAAATGGCCCTATTCCAGTGACAGTCAGCAAAGAAGCAGGAGGGGAGCTTTGGCTCCGGGGAGCTGGGAAACCCCTTGGCAAAGAGCAGAGAGAGCAAACCATGCTTTGGTGGGAAAGGCCTTTTGGGGAGCCCTTTTCTACCTGCTGCCTTTCTTTTTGCCACCTGAGTTGGAAGGCTCTGAAGAGCTCCAGTGATTAAAAAGGCTAGATGAGACCCTAGACTTCAAGAAACTGTCATTTTACTGTCATTCCAAGCCTGCCACCACTTCAGTTATCTATGCATCCAGCGCTAGTGTTTGGACTCAGAAAGAAGCAGCAGAGGAAAGTCCTGAGCCATCCCTGCCCCCCAAGTTTCTGGTTGCTATGGCTTCTGCTCACCCTCTTCCCACTAAGGCCATGACCGGGCATCCACCAAGACAAAGGGTCTGTTCAAAACTCTCTGTTCTGGACCCGTGTAATTGGTGTTGAACTTGACAGCTAATGGTCAGGGACATCTGTAGGCAATGTCCAGGGTTACCCACAAAGTGGGCTTGACTTTATTGAAGCCTCAGGGAAAGAACTAGTATTACTAGACCCCCACCCCAGCCCCAGAGCCATAGCCTGTCAATCCGAACTAGCCAGCCATCATTTCCAGGCAAGCATGGCTAAGTGACCTTTAGGCCCTAATCACTCTGTCAAGAAAAAGCTGTTAGAATTACAGCCTGGAAATGACCATTACCATTCACATTCTCCACTACTTTACAGAAGAGAAAATGATGGCCCAAGAAGCTGACTGGGGGGGGCGCCTGGGTGGCTCAGTGGGTTAAAAGCCTCTGCCTTGGGCTCAGGTCATGATCCCAGGGTCCTGGGATCGAGCCCCGCATCGGGCTCTCTGCTCAGCAGGGAGCCTGCTTCCTCCTCTCTCTCTGCTGCCTCTCTGCCTACTTGTGACTTCTGTCTGTCAAATAAATAAATAAAATCTTAAAAAAAAAAAAAAAAGCTGATTGGGTTGCCCAAGGTCACATGGCTAGTTCATGGCAGAATCTGAACTAAAGTCCGGGCTCTTTTCACTGTGCTGTGCTGCCACTGAACAAAGGAACTACTCGCAGAGTAGGAATTGGATTTTTTAACTAGTTCCTCCTTTATTCCCCTCCCTTGACCCCATCACTGTCAGTCTTGCTGCAAGCTCTGCCAGACCTGGGAAGGGTGGAACCAGAGCAGCTGCTCTGAGCCTAAGAAAAAGTCAACAGAAAGCTATTCACTTGACACTCTCTTATACCATGAGTTTGTGTAACCAAAAGGAGGTCAAGGTTGATAAGAAAAAACAATTCTGGGCAGGGTTACCCGGAAGTCTCAAAGGTTGCCTGCACCTTTAGGGCACCATCCTACCTCCCCAAGCAGTGTCTTACCCAGAGTGGGCATTCAGATCCTATTAATGATTGACCGTGATGGTGCAAACCCACTGGGCACCAAGAAGCTCTTCCGCATCTTTCCGCAGTGAAGAAGGGACATGTTGCCCATGGGATACAGGTGACCAGAAAAGCCAGAGTAGTCAGGGGTCATTCCAACTGGATTCAGCCAGCAACTCTCAGTGAAGAAGCTCTTCCCTGTGGGCAAAGCATGATGTCCCATCTGGATGATGGCCCCTGTACATGCAAAGAGCTGTTGTATCTGAGATTCACCACCCACTGTCTGCTGTCATTGACATTTCCTTTCACTGGGCCAGAATTAGTCAATACTGGTCTCCTGGTCAATACTAGGGATGATTGGGAGGTTTAGGAGGAAAGGGGGCCTTAGCCAAACTCAGATGAAGATGCTCTTAAAAGTTAAGATTAGAAATACTTTGGCCCAAGAGGTTAGTTGGATGAATCGGGCTCCTTGAGCCTGCGTCGGGTAGTCCCAGCCTACTGTTGGGACTGTACTGTTGGCAGATGTACTTTGAGAGGCAAGAATAGCTTTCTAGAGATAAATAGATAAATGTAAAAGCTGGAGATTTGTGTACCACCTCCTGGACATATGTGCACATTGGAGCCCAGATGGATGTTGTCTGGCACAGGAGGGTCATCTTCTAAAAAGAATTGGAAGTAATTGGGTCTCAAGGTCAGCATTTAGGAAAGGGGATGAGGACGGCTCAGTAGCCAGCTTGAGTGACACCTTCTTGCTGGGGTGCAGTCAGAATACAGCCACCCCTGGTCACCAGGCGCTGCCTGCTTCTGCTCGCCAGGTGAATGGGACCGTCTGGACACTCGGATGCCAGACCTGACAGGTCTTAGAGCCGGGACACTAGCGTGTTCTTTAGGAGTGTATCATTTCATCCTTTCAGTGAGCCTTTGCCAGGAATGTCACATATGGCAGGCTCTGGCAGGTGCTAGAATATGAAAACAAGGATAATGGAGATGCTACCCTCAGGGAGCTTGCTGTGGCAGTGGGGCGGGGCGGGGGAGGGGAATAGACATTAAAGGTGCTAAATCGTGTACCACGACTCTGGGGGCTGGAGAGGAGCCAGGAAGGCACCATGGCCCGGTGGTCCTCCTTGTCCAGCTTGACCCAGCACTGTCACACACAAGAGTTCCTTGGAGGGCAGGAGCCCCACCTCCCCATTCTGCGGGGACCTGGGTGGGATCTGTCAGCTTGGAAAAGGAGCTTGAGAGCAATCAGGAAACTTCGGCAGTCTGGGAGGAAGGGACGTATTTGCAGAGATGAAGCCACTGTCAGGAGAAATGTGTGCTCACACATAGTTCAGAGCAGAAGCAGACAACAGGTTGCCAGCTGTTGAAGATAGGGCTGACTTAGCCCACCCTTCCCGGCTGCAGTAGAGAAGGCGGTGACACTTTCCCATGTGCTTGGCGCCGCCCTGACACAGGTTCTCAGGCAAATGATTCAAAGCCTGACCCGTGACTGTGCTTCTTCGTAACTAAGTTCAGCGTTCCAAAAAAGCCTTTCCAGGGTTACAATGGTGACAGCCTCGTGAGGGCAAGGACCTTGTCTGTCTCGGTCACCGTGGTATCTGGCATCTGCTGGCCAACACGGCACCTGGAGCATGGGATCCACCGGCCAAGGATTTGTGGTCCAGGGAAAGTACAAGACTAGCATCCACATTCCTCCTGCTGGGCCCTCCTGGCCCGAAAGAAGCTGAAGGAGCCGCAGGCTTTTCATGGTTTCCCCTCCTTGACCAAGGAATACTCCAAGAGCCTCTGAATGCTCCCCGTTATACCACAGGCCCCAGGCCTTTCTTCCCTTCCTAAAGGAGGACAAGAGTGTGACCCTGTATTATAAAGGGACATGTCAAAGTCACCTTTGTTGCTCACATCCTCGAGTTGTCACTCAGGCCAGTTCTGTCAAAGGTTGTGTAGGGCAGCGTCTGAAATAAGGCCATGGGTCAGGGTTCCACTGCCAAAAAGCAGAGCTGGACCGTGTGCTTCCTTCCATTTACCCCTGTGCGTTGGAAGTCTTCCGTGGAAAACCGAGTTGTTTGGGTTTCTTGTTTATTCTGAAGTTCCTCAAACTAGTTCCTCAATTTCAAAACCAGTCACCAGTGACTACAATGAACTTGAAGCCTCCTCCCTCACAGGGAGGCTGAACCTGTCTTTCTCCATCTGCTCTGAGTACAGGTAGACCCTGCTTGAAGCCAGTTGCACCTGGGAAAACAGAGTTCCTTACCAAGCAAGAGAGGAGGGCAGTGGTTGTATTTCAGTGAGATTAACCTTAGCCCAGGGAACTGCTCCTTGCTCAGAATCCAGTTCAGAAGGTTAAATAAGGAGAACTGTTTTTCACAACCAAATGATGCTTGTAATGATGACCTCAAGGCTTGACAAGATCCAGAAGTACATTTTGACTCATCAAAAGAAAGCTGATTGTGTTTGGCATGATTTTACTGTCTGGGGCAGTTTATGGCGCTGTAATCTTTGGAAATTGATCATTACCAAATGGTATATACTGCAGCCCTGCTTAATCAAGATATGTAATGACACAAAATACTCCAAAGAACACACTTGCAATTTTTTTTGGCTAACATACATTAAAAATTCCCTACTGCTTAATGTATAAAATGAGGCATGCATATGATTGTTTTGGTTTTTTTGTTTTGTTTTCTTTTCCTCACTACTACTCCTCCCCCCACTCCATTCTCCCGCATACCAATTCCATAATCGCCTGCGTGGATCAGTGATGCCCCAGTGGCATGTCCTGTATGCTGTTGGATTCAAAAGTTAAATTGCAAAGGATTCAAAAGTTTAATTGAAAATGCTTTTGTAACACTTTTCTTTTAGAGCTTATGCCATGCCCTTTACAAACAGCAACAAAAATCACAGAAGGCCTGGAGGCAGGCCTTCTAAAATGCAGGGCACACTTGAACTTTGTTGTAGAATTGGTCCTTGCAATGGGCCTGAGTGTGCCTGACCTGATACCCACACCAGGCATGGGGAGACTAAGGAACTTGGGGCTGCCCCGTGTCCAGCTTGAAGTCTTTGCTTCCCATTGCCATTTTAAAGTTGCTTTGCTGCAAGGACATAGGCTGGCTGCGTTTATACTCCCTAATGGAGATGCTCCCTCCTGGGTCAGTCCCTGGGTTTCTCACTAACAAACCTTTGACTTATGGCAGCTTCTGCGTTTGGGTCTCAATTTTTTAAAGCTTTAGATCATGTGAAAACAGAGTGTTAACGTTAGGAATCCATACTTTGACAAAAGAGCCCCTGGGCACAAATCTGGCTTCTGCCACTTCCTTGCAGAGTAGCATCAGACTAATTTTTTTTTTTTTTTTTTTGGCGTCAGACTAATTTACTTGAGCTCCTGAGCCTCAGTTTCTTCCTCCGTGTAAAGGGAACAATATTAGTGCCCAGCTCACAGAGTTCTTTAGAGGGTTCAAGAGACAATGCACGCATTACCTAATATGTAGCAAACAGTAATAGCTACCGTTATTTCTATTATTATTGACACTGGCGTGTAATTGGCATGTGTACACATAGTAGCAGACTCTTGCTGTCCACAGGACAAAGATGTCCACGGGACAGCTAATTTCAACTTGCGCTGTCAAGGAATTCTGGGTCCTGGTTCCTCATGCGCTGGCAGCTCGTTCCTCAGTCCTTTCGGAGCCGGGCACTGCCAACAGAGGGAGAAGCTGGACGGCACGCGCAGAATGCACTTCAAAGAACACCCCCCTCGTAGGCTGACCTTGCCTTGCTGACTGCTTCTACCCTTCTGATTTGGGGACTCTCCCCTCATCCTTTGACGGCATCTATTCCAGACCTTCCTCCTGATGCTAGGGCTGCTGGCTAGAGGCTTTGCAAGGTAGATTTCAGCTCTGCAGAAGCAAGGACTTTCAAGCAACTGGTACTTCCAGTCCCAGAAAGGACCGCTCGTCTTGTATCAGCTTCCTTCTTGTTGGAGGTTTTGCTAACTTTTACCAGAGCACCCACCGTGTTCCAGGCACAGTACTCGGCATTTAAAGATTGCTTCTTGCATTCAGCTGTCCTGTAAAATCCTGTTGTTTCCATTCGAGCATCCCTGTTTTACAAATGAGACAGCTGAGTCTCCAGAGTAAGTGATCTTTACCTGTCACTCCCCCAGATTGTGAGAGACTATAGCTCCAGCTCAGACCTTTGGACTCCCAAGGCCATCCTGCTATGTAGCTGGGTGACCATGCTTGGGATTATTAAGTGATATGTTGGAATAAATGACTTCCAAAGGCCCTTCTGATCCCAAGATCATTTTATGATTCCTTTATTCATCCAGCCAGCCACTCTTCCCAACTAGATTATAGGCATATTGAAGGCAAGGATAGCATCTTTCTAGCAAATAATATATAATGTTTGGGAACCACCTATCCTGGACTGATCAATGCTTCCCACTTTCCTAACACCTAGAAATGAGAAAAGAGTGACTATGCAAAGGGTCACCCAGAAGTTCCGGTTCTAGGTGTTTACCATCTAGAATTTACCTATAAAAAAGTACACAAAGAAGTGAATAAAGAGCTTTTGGGTTTTGTTTTGTTTTCGCAGTAATACTTGTAAGACTGAAAAATTGGGAACAATTTGCAAGAACATCCATAGGAGAATAGGTTGAGAAATGATTGGACATTATAGGACCCTTTTCTTTCTTTCCTTTTTTTTTTTTTTTAAGATTTGTTTATTTATTTGAGAGAGAGAGAAAAAGAGAGAGAGAGAAAGAGCAAGTTGGGGGAGGGGTAGAGAAAGACAAGCAGACTCCACTATGGAGCACAAAGCCCCACGTAGGGCTTGATCCCAGGATCCTGAGGTCATGACCCAAGCCAAAGGCAGATGCTTAACTGACTGAGCCACCCAGGCGCCCCTCTACCATGGAATCTTACGGAGCCATTAAAAAAAAGGAAAGAGATCGACATACATTGAAGTAGGAGAGTGTCCATAATCTACTGTGGGTTTTTTGTTGTTTTTTAGGGGTTTTTAATTTTGTTTTTAGAGAGGGAATTTTGTTTTTAGAGAGGGCAGAAGGAGAGGGAAAGAGAATCATTAGCAGACTCCAATGCCCAGCATGAAGGCCAATTCTGGGCTCGATCTCACAACTATGAAATGACCACCTGAACTGAAATCAGCAGCTGGATGCTTAACTGACTGAGCCACCCAGATGCTCTCCATAATCTATTGTTAAGTCAAAGGTATAACTGTAGCATATTAGCTATCTATAAACCCATGTTTCTTTTAAAAAATAGTCCCAAATGTTATATATATTTATGCTAATGGAACTAGAAGGATTTATACCAAATTTACATAGTAGGGAGGAGGGAATGAGGTTAAGTTCTCTTTCCTTTTTTTCCTCTAAGTACTTTGTATGGTTGAAATTTTTACAGTGAACAAATATTACTTTTATGGTTGAAAACAAAATACAAAACAAAAAAAGAAATGGGGTGCCAGGGTGGCTCAGTCATTAAGCATCTGCCTTCAACTCAGGTCTTGGTCCCGGGGTCCTGGGATCGAGCCCCACGTCAGGCTCCCTGCTCAGCAGGAAGCCTGCTTCTCCCTCTCCCACTCCCTATGCTTGTATTCCTTCTCTCACTGTCTCTCTCTCTCTCTCTGTCAAATAAATAAGCAAAATCTTTTTTTTTTAAATTCTCTCATTTAAAGGAAAAAAGAAACAGGGTCAGATATTATATAAAGGAGAGATTCGCCAGCACAGCTTGCCTTCTTCGGGTTTCCCAAGTTCAGACCAACCCTCGGGTCCTACCCTCAACATCAGCAGGGAAGGAGGGGCTGGTGGCTTTGTCTCGGGGCCAGTTCTGCTGTGTGTCCCGCTCTTTATGGGGCCTCTTATGCCCACGGGCGTTTCTTACATTTAGCCCTAGCACGGGCCTTCACCGCTGTACACACTTGGCCTCTGTGACTATACATAAAAGCAAGGAGGCCACGGCCTTCAGAGTTGAGGACGGCTGACAGGGCCATCTTTGAGCACCTTCCTACTTCTTGAGTCATAACAGCCCCCAGTGGGAAGCAAGAAAGAGACAGAAATGAAAACCAAAACCAGGAGGGATGGGCTTGCCCATCTCCAGCCCTCTGTTTCGGTACTCGCTGACCAGCCGTAGCGATTCTGATGAGGCCTCCGTGGGGGCTGTGGGTTGGGAGTATTTATTATCACGTATTTATTAAGCCCCACTCACACTGTGAACCAGATGCCTCTTCAATTCCCATACCACGAGACCCTTTTTTGAGTGATCGCTTGTTTTCGTTATAAAAGTAATACTCCTCTGAAGACGTCTCTGGGGGACATACAAGAAACCGGTAACTGAGATCCCCTCAGAGGGATGGGGCAAGGATGAGAAGGCCATACACTTTTCACTATATAGCCTTTCTGTATTTTTTTTAAACACTTGGAAACATTATCTGTTACAAAATGAAAACTGGGAAACTGTCTGGAAAAAACATGGAAAAATTAGAAAAGTATAAAAAAAATTAAAACACCAAGAGTGACCCATTGTGTGTCTGTGCTGGGTGTCTGTATTTTTATTTATTTTTATTTTTTTTTAATATTTTGAGATTTTATTTATTTGAGAGAGAGAATGAGCAGGGAGAGGGGAGGGACAGAGGGGGAGAGAGACTCCCCACTGAGTGGGGAGCCCAACGTGGGGCTTGATCCCAGAACCCTAAGATCATGACCTGAGCTGAAGGCAGATGCTTAGCCAGCTGAGCCATGCTAGCGCCCCTTTTAAAATATTTCATTTATTTATTAATTTTGGATAGAGAGCAACAGGGTGGGGGCGGACAGAGGAGGAAGGAGAGGAACAAGCAAAGCAGACTCCTGCTAATTGCTGAGCCTGACGAGGGCTCACTCCCAGGACCCTGAGATCATGACCCCACCCAAAACCAAGAGTCAGAAGCTCAACAGACTGAGCCACCCAGGTGCCCTGGGTACATTTTTATAAAGGTTGATGTAGTATACAGACACAGGCTAGGTGGGATCATACTCTAGATATACTTCTGAATCTTTTCTCTATTAATACTGTGTCCCGGGACGCCTGGGTGGCTAATTTGGTTGGACGACTGCCTTCGGCTCAGGTCATGATCCCGGAGACCCGGGATCGAGTCCCGCATCAGGCTCCCAGCTCCACGGGGAGTCTGCTTCTCCTGACCTTCTCCTCGCTCATGCTCTCTCACTGCCTCTCTCTCAAATAAAGAAATTTAAAAAAATCTTTAAAAAAAAAAATACTGTGTCCCATCAGCATTTTTTCATATAGTTAAAAATTATTTGTAAGCATCATTAATGGATGTACCATGATTTAATTAATAATTATCCTCCCCCTGTAATCAGACATTTTTATTCCAGCTTTTACTATTATAAAATATACTAAGCATCTCTGGTGATGCATCTTTTTCCATAATTCTGTTTGCTCCATTATCTAGACACAGTTCTCTGAGCTGTGCACACAAGAAATGGCTATCTCCTCTTGGTGTAATGCGTCTTGTTTCCAGAGTTCTTTCGTCTGCGTTATTTCATTTGAGGAGTGAGGGAGGGTGACGGTGTGGGGGCCAGGGTGAGGCTAAGGAGAGTGAGGAGAGCCAGTGCCATAGGCCATCAGAAAAGGAGGCGCCAGTTCGGTGAAGCCATTGGGAGGGACTTCCTGGAGACCTAAGTCCAGCTTGGGGGTGAGGGACAGGCTGGATGTGTAGGGCAGCCCCCGCAAGACACGGGACACACGGAGACCTATAGATTTGAGCAGCGAGCGAGTCAGACATGGAGAGACCGGACTGGCCACAGCCAAACCCTGTATTTTTAGGGAAATAGTGGTCAGACAGATTATGGACCACAGAGTTGATACTGGGCCCATAAGTAGTGCAGAGCCACCAGATGTCTTTGAACTTGAGGTTATCTTAAAGACACGATATTTTCAGATTAGCTTGGGATAGGAGGGGGTCAGGGAGAAGCTGGAAGTGGGTGAGGCCTGTGCTAATAGAATAGACAGACGTGATTGCCTGGAACATTTGAAGGGGCCTGTAGACACCAGGGTCTCTGCGCACGTGTGGGGCTAGCCAGCGTGGATGGGTGTGTGGTGGCAGCCGGAGGACAGTCAGAAATTTTGTTCTGTACATTTCATTTACCTAGCAGTTTGACCTGTGGAATTGGCGAGACTGAGTTTCTGTGGGCATGACAGGTCTTTATTTTAAAATTGATCGGCAAGATTTTAATGATTGAGGTGCATTCGCGTTTCCTATCCTCAATGATCCTTAATGCGAAACACTAAGCCAGAAATTGCTCTCCTGGGATGCAGGCCTCAAGCTGGCGTGCCAGGCCGGTTTGGAGATGCCTCCAGCCTCACTCGGCCTCTCCACCTGGGGGGAAAAATTCAGCAAGGCTCCCAGAGCTGCGAGTATTGTTAGTACAGGCTGGAGAGGTGGGGTGAGAGTTCTGTCCCAAGGGCACAGTTTACATGTCAGTACCCACATCTACCCTCTGCCCCTACCCTGTGGGTTCCTCCCTCTGGAACTCTGCCTCCGAATTCTACCCCTCTTCCTAAGAATTAACCCCCGCATGACCTAAGCTTTGCCCACCAGCAACTTGGAGCTGTCTGCGACTCATCTAGACTCACTCACTCATCTAGACTCACCTTAACTTTTGCCATTCCCTCCACCTAGAATACCTTCTCCTTTTTCTTGGGTAGTTTTTGCTCACCCCTTGAGACTTAGCCTGAGGACTTTAGGAAGCCTTTTCTGACACCCACCAGGCTGAGCTAGGTGTCCCTCCAAGTGTTCCCATTGCGTCTGCTCTGTGTCTGTGTCTGTTGCTGTGTGACCATACTGTATTGTAATTTTCTAACTCCGTGTTTCTCCTTTGATAGACTTAAGTCTCCTTAAGGACTGGGTCTTCTTCCTCAGTATGCACCCAGTACTCAGCACAGAGCCCAACCTCCAGCAGACCCAACCCATGCTCAAAGAAGGCTGTGTTACTAAGATCCTGCAGCTCTGGGCACCTGGGTGGCTCAGTTGGTTAAGCAACTGCCTTCAGCTCAGGTCCCGGGATCAAGTCCCGCATCGGGCTCCCAGCTCCATGGGGAGTCTGCTTCTCCCTCTGACCTTCTTTCTCCTCACTCATGCTCTCTTTCTCACTGTCTCTCTCTCTCAAATAAATAAATAAAATCTTTAAAAAAAAAAAAGAAGAAGAAGAAGGGGGCAGCTGGGGGGCTCAGTGGGTTAAAGCCTCTGCCTTCAGCTCAGGTCATGATCTCAGGGTCCTGGGATCGAGCCCCGCATCGGGCTCTCTGCTCAGCGGGGAGCCTGCTTCCCCCTCTCTCTCTCTGCCTGCCTCTCGGCCTACTTGTGATCTCTGTCAAATAAATAAATAAAGCTTTAAAAATGATAATAATAAATAAATACTAAAACATTTTTTAAAGATCCTGTAGCTCTGTTTGACAGGACACTCAAAGCAGAGACCTCATTCATCCATAAAGCCTCAACTTGCCTCCAGCCTTTGGATTTTGAGGCTCTTTATTGGTTGCATATAAGTTATAGCCTTTCATCTTAAATCTTTTGTCTGATATGAATATTACATATCTTTGGTTAGTATTGGTCTGGCATATCTCTTTTCATCCTTTATTTTCAGTCTTTCTATATAATTTTATTTTGTCTCTTTTAGTAAGCACCCAGCTGAATCTTTTAAAATCTTTGTCTGATTGTCTGTCTTTTAATAGCTGGACTTAATCTATTTGTGATTAATCCTGCCTTAATACTTCAATTTACTTTTGCCACCTTCATTTCTGTTCTCATTTTATACTTAGTGTCCTTTTCCTTTGCTACTTTTTTCCTTCTTTCCTTGCCTTTTGTTAGAGTGATCAAAGTTTCTGTTTTTCTTTTTTTGCCCTCTGGTTTAGAAACCCTGCATGAGTGCCTTCTATGTGGGGTGGAGGGGTTGTTGTTGTTTTAAGAAAATGGAATGACCATTAAAACTAATCAAGTCAAACATTCTAACATCTCAGGAACATGTGGTGCTGTAACCCACCTAGAAGTCTGACCAGTTTATCACTGATTCAGCTTTTACGGGAGACCCTTCATTTTCAGTTCTTGTGTTTCCTGCCTAAACAGGCCAAGCAATTAAATAAGAACAGTGGGCAGATCCTGTGGGCAAAATGGGAGCAGTAATAGCCACATGGTAGTAACACTGCTCAGGCCCTTGATGTTCCAGGGGCCTCTGCCAACAAGCTTTTCTTCTAGAATGGAACTGGGAATCCTTGGGTCCCCGAGGAAAGGGCCAGGAAGCTTTAGCTCTAATCCCATGGTAGTTGCTCTAGTTGTATAAATTGGCACTCATTTTTTTCTGCAGGAAGTTCATCTCCTAGAGCCTTAATTTCTTCATCTGTAAAATGGGAATAATATCACCCACCCTGCAAGGTTTCTGTGAGTTATCGAAATGGATAAAGCACATTGCGCATGCCCAACTCACAGATGACATTGAATGAATGATCCCGGTTAGTACAGGCCCTGGCACTTAGGGGACCCTCCCTGAACACTTGTGCAGTGAATGCAAGAGCTTTGCTGAGGGGCTAGGTTATAAAGGATAGATATTAATAAAGGAAGAAGGCATTTTCTACCAGAGCAAGAAGGTGAGCAAAGGAAAAGAATCCAAGGCTTACCCATTGCTGCTGTGTCAGGCAAGTGAGAGGAGCAGACTGGCCAGAACAGAGGCCAGGGGTGGGGGAGTCTGGGGAGAGCAGGCAGGGCAGAAAGGGGAGCCAGCGCTGAGCGTGTACAAGGATCTCTGGGTCTGTCAGGCCGGATGGCTGTGTTTGCCAGGCCAGCTCACTCTGCCTGGCACTTGACCTTGGTTCCCCTCCTGCACAGCCCCTCATTCTTGATAGGCAGAAGCCAGCCCAGTGTGGTCTAGTGGCCAGGCAAGCTGACGGCTTAAAAGAGGAAGCATCAGAATAAGATTGGTTTTCAACTAATATCTTATTAAGGAAGTTCAGTCATTCTACTTCTGCTATTTGTCCCCTCTGGGCATTCAGAGGAGGACGAGTTTTTACTTCCAGATGAAATAGTCATGAGAGGGATTTGCCCTGGTCCACCCTGGTCCCTCGGTGGACATTTCCAAGATGAGCCTGTAAAAACAGAGATTTTTATTTGCCTTTTATATACAGAGACCCGAGGCTCAGTGTGTTGAATGCTTTAGCTACAGCTGAACACCTTGACTCTGTCGCGCCCACACCGCGAAGTCCCCTTGTCTCAGTGATGGCATTTATGAGGCAGATGAAGGGCAAGAGAATGAACTTTCATTCAACGTCTTCTGTGGGCCAGGCAGACCGACTGGAATTTCATGTAATCTGCCTCTTCCAGTCCCCAGAACAAGTTGGAAGCAGCTGAGAGAGGAATTCTCAGCAGCCTGCTCAAGGTTGAGTGTGCGGGCTTAGAGACAGCCATGTAGGTCCAGCCTCACCTCTGCAACTTGTAACCATATGGCTGGTCTGGCAGGCCCCTGGCCTTCTCCGAGCCTCAGTCTTCGCATCTAAAAATGAGATCAATAATGGTAGGGGCTTAGTGAATATCAAGAGTGATCCTTCTGAATTGGTCATCCTGCCCTCAAATGATCCTGACAAATCGGTTATATTTGGGGAACTAGAAGAGACCTCAGAAGATTTCCTAGGCCACTGGTTTTCAAAGTCTCTTCCTCAGAAGAGGACCTAGCGTTCCACAGAAATCCTTGGTGGATGAAGGGAAGCTGAGAATGTGAGGCTCCTGCCCACCTTCTCTGGCAGAGCGGCTGGTTCTCATGTGAGTTACATGTCATTTGCATGCTTCTAGCTCTTTTATATATTGGGCGTTGAGCTATGATTTCACTTGACAGAAATGGTCCCACTGCTTTTTATTTTTAAGTTGCCAAGGCTAGAACCCAGATCTTCTGGTTCCTAGTCTGGTGTTTTTGCTGCACTTACTAAAAAAGGGAACTGAAATACGAAGGTTATCATCACTGAAGATCAAAATAAAACATATTTTTGTAGCTTCCAGTTAATCGCCAATTCATTTAGCCTAAATTCCAGTCCTGTCACAGAATCCTAGGAACAGAAATTTCGCTGTCAGAGAAAACGTTACTATCATAGCCTTAAACAAGAACTGTCTCATCAAACTTCTTGCAGTGATGGAAACATTCTCTATCTGCACTAATATGGTAACTAGTGTAGTGGAGGAACTGATTTTTTTAAGTATTATTTAATTTTAAGCGATTTTTAAAAAGATTTTATTTATTTATCTGACAGAGATCACAAGTAGGCAGAGAGGCAGGCGGTGGGGTAGGGGGGCGGGGGAAAGCAAGCTCCCCGCTGAGCAGACAGCCCGATGCGGGACTCGATCCCAGGACCCTGAGATCATGACCTGAGCCGAAGGCAGAGGCTCAACCCACTAAGCCACCCAGGTGCCCCTAATTTTAATCGATTTAAATGTAAATAGTCACATGTGGCTAATGGCTGCCATATTGGACAGCACGGCCTTACAGTATAGACCAGGGATCAGATGGTAGTCTTGATAGGTAGTCCCTTGGCACAGAATCACCCAGAGAACCTGTCAAAAGTACAGATTCTGGGCCTACTGCCCAGCAGCTGTTTCAGGAGGTCTAGGGCAAGTGCATTTTAGAATCATCTGGTTATTTTGACTTGCAGTCAGGTGGAAAACTGCTACATTATTGAGCTCTTCTTTGTCATGGAAGAGCAGTGCCAGAATCATGGCCTTGATCTTCTAAAAAGACTGTAGCAACTTTCCGGGGAATGTCAGATCCTTGGAAAATGTGATGGAAACTGTGGACCCCTTCCCTGTAAAAATACAAACCGTATATAGTTTCTGTGAGTCGCAGACCATCTTGAAGCTGTCCTTGAACCCACATGAAGAACTCCCTAACTTGGTGGTGCCAAGATGGCTCAGTTGGTTAAGCATCTGACTCTTGATCTCGGCTCAGGTTTTGATCTCAGGGTTGTGAATTCAAGCCCCACACTGGGCTCCAGGCTGGGCATGGAGCCTACTTTAAAAAAAAAAAAAAAAAAAAAAAAAAAGTCCCAACACAGACAGAAGAGCTTTATTAGCTGGTGAGGGAACCAAATTTGATTAGTGCCCAGGAGCCTTGCCCACAGCAGGCATGTCATACAGATATGCCCAAAGCTCACAGATATGCCCAGACTTCTCCAGGGGATCAGAGGCCCCAAAGAAGACAGACGAACAGTGTACGTGCCCTAAAAGAATAATGAACCAGTAACACGCCTTTCCTTTCCCCTTTGGTTTCCATGGCCTTGTAGGTGAACTCAGTGGGCTTGGCTGTTACCAGTGCTCACATCTTCAGCTCTGACAGTGAGCAAAAGAGCAGGATGCATTTGAGGCCGGAGTGGAGCCTGGGCGAGCGTCCAGACTGAGTAATGGATTGGGATTTGGACTCACCTTCAAAGGCAGAGACGCAAAGGGCTCGGTCTTCACACCCCACAGGCTATAGGAGAACGAAGGGGCAGAGCTGCAGGGAAGTGGTCTGGGGCAACAAGCCCCAGAAAACAGGCCAGGGGCAAAGACCAGGCCTAGGAAGGCCGCCTGGCCAGCAGTCCCAGGCTCAATGCAGAACCCTATTTTTTGTAGGCCAGCACCCTGGCAGAAGTGGGGAAGGAGTGAGGGAGCAAACGTGTGTGAATGTGTAGGAGGAGAGCTGCTGTCAGGCCAGAGTATCCTTAGAATAGCTTCTTGAACTTGGAGGCTATCAGGGAGGGTCTGAGTCATGGTCATGTGGCACTGGAGAAGCTGTACAGCTCCCAGACTGTGATTTTGTGTCCCTGGGAGGTGAGGATCAGCCTGTTTTCCCGTGCCCTTCACAGGTTCAGCTGCCAGCTGCTGGGTTAGCCTCTCAGCGGCCTGCCTGTTCCTCTGTCTGCCTGCCAGCCTCTTGGGTGAGTCATCCGGGCACTGCAGAGGGGGCCCGGGGAGCCCGGCATGCTCGTGGAGACAAGGATCAGGGCCCCTGGCCAGCAGCCCAGCTCACTGCCGAGGCTACATGATGGCTCCTGGGGGGTGAGGGGCAGCCCCGCAGCCTCTCCGGAGGGCCATAGCTCGGGATGAGCCCTGTCCAACCAAGACAGGCCGTGTGAACCGCACAACAGCTGGAGCTCAGACAGCTGGGTGCCCTCGAAGCAAGCCCTGATGGCTTGGCCTCATTTCTCTCACTCCTCACTTGGGACTTTCTCTTCATCCCTGGTGCTCAGGGTCATCCTGTCCCTGAAGGTCATCCTTGGATACCCGCATCCACCCAACATTGATCATCTCATCCGTACCCTGCTATGAGGGCACCACCCCCACCTTCAGGAGCCTTCTGACCAAACAAGGCCATGAGTTTCCCCCTGGGGTTTGCCTGGAGCCCAGGAGACTTGGGGAGGGGGCGCCACAGCCTGGAGCTAGGGCTTCTGGGTCCTGGGCCTGTTCTACGTCCTGGGCCTGCAGTGCCACACAAGGCTGGCTGACCTTGGGCAAGTTTCCGCCTAATTAGCTTCAGTTTGTTCCAGTGAAAATGAGATTAAAGCACTCCTGAGGTCCTTCTTGGCCCATCTTTAATGGTGTTAGGTTCTGAGGGCTTGGGTTTTTTTCTTAAGACCCATTTTCCCCTGGCAAAGAGGCTGAGACAGGGCGCCCGGGTGGCACAGTTGGTTATGCGACCGAGTGTTGATTTCAGTCAGGTTCTGATCTCAGGGTGCTGGGATTGAGCCCCATGTCTGGTTCCACACCCAGCCAGGAGTCTGCTTGAGGATTCTCTCTCCCTCTGCCCCACCACCTCTCTCTTTCTCTCTCTTAAATAAATAAATAAATCTTTAACAGGAAAAAAAAAATAAAAGGCTCAAGACAGCTGGGCACTCGGAAGCCAGAGCACCCCTTAGACTTCTCAAGGTCATCAGGTGACAATGAGGCCGCCCATGCCCCTCGCCAGCATCCAGCATTCAGGGCCAAGCCTAGGCATCTGTGCTGAAAGCTGGCGCTGCTCTGAGTTCCGAATCGGCAGATCCTTGAAGGCAGAGCTGGAACTATCAAATTAGTAGTGACCAACCAGCCCATCCCACCCTCCCCTACCCCCCTACCCACCGCCCCCCAGTCGGGCTGGTTCAGTGCCTCATGGCTGTTGCAGGGCCGCGGACTCAGTAGGAAGAGGGCTTCAGCCTAGAGATGCCCAGCCCTCCACCGTCCCAGGTCAGCTCCTAGCCTCACAGGGCAAAGGACCAGCGGTGGAGAGGTCTGCCTTCACGCGGCCTGCCTTTCTGCCCCGAGAGCGAATAGAGCTGTTCTGGGCTGAGTGCCCTGCCATCAGGGGACACTCCATCTGTTAGCCACAGCTTTAGACCAGCCTGCCAGCAGAGAGCACTTATTAAAAACCTCTCCGAATGTGGTGCCTTCTCAGGCTTGGCGGAAAGCAAGCCCCGACCTGGAGGGACCTGCGCTTCGGGAGCGTGCAGGCCCAGCCTTTCAAAAGGTTCCCACATGGTAGCGATCCCAGATTGGTGCAGATCTCTTTCATGACAGCTCAAGTCTGCGTGCTATTTGCACAAGGTTGTCTCAGCCCTGGGCTCACTCTCCCCCGGGGCTTCCAGGGAACGCACAGGACTGCTGGAGATAGAACCCAGGGAGACGGGAAGCCCTGTGCTTTGTCTTCAGAGTCCTAGAGGTGTAGGTTGGCATTGGGTGCGCTAATTAATCATTAAGGTCCACTACCAATATGATACCTGGGAGGGGTTTTCAGCAAACGAGTGCGGACATTACAGAAGGAAGCCTGTCAGTCCCTTCTGGAAGGCCACAGACAGATGTGTCCTGGGAGAGGAGCCGAGTGCCGGCACTGCCATTTGCATGATGATTTGTAGACCTCTTAATATGTCATATATGTGAAATGTATAAAATGTATATATCCATACGTAAGTCTCTATACACACACACATACATGTATCTACCTCCTGCTACGCAACAAAAACTTGATTTTCCCCATTTGGAGAAAAGCCACCGTGGCTGGTGTAGACATGTCCTCTAGGAAGGCAAGGTCTATGCAGAGTCCCTGAGGTCACTGGCAGTCTTGGAGTATGGAATCTACCACCGCGTTCCAGGGGAGCAAAATGCAGCATTAAAAAACAACAAAAAGAGATTCGGACGTTATTTATAAAAACAAGAAAGAACAAACCCAGATGTCCGCGCCATGGCCGTCCTAGGGGAAGTGGGCAGGAACCCGCCTCGCTGGGCGGTGCAGAGGAGTCTGCTGCGGCAGTGTGGCTAGTAGGAAGAGGAGCTAGGGTGCAGGCTCATGCCAAGGGTTGACTCCTTGGCCACTTGGGGTGTTTGGAAGATCAGTATACGAGGCAGAAAGAGGCCGAAAGCCTCTCCCCTGCTTTTCTCCTCCAACCCAGTCTGTTCTGGTCCCTCAGGGTGAGCGTGAGCCTGGGAGATGGCAGTGATGGAAATGGCCTGCCCGGGCGCCCCTGGTTCGGCTGCTGGGCAGCAGAAGGAGCTCGCCAAAGCCAAGGAGAAGACACAGGCAATGGGGAAGAAGCAAAGCCCCGTCACCAAGCTCGAGGCTGTGGAGAAGAACCCCGTGTTCTGCGGGAAGTGGGACATCCTGAACGATGTGATCACCAAAGGCACCGCCAAGGAAGGCTCTGAGGGAGGACTGGCCGCCATCTCCATCATTGCCCAGGCCGAATGTAAGGGCCGGGGCTGGTGACAGAGGGCAGGCAGGCAGGCCTGCGGGGGCACTGGAGCGGGGCGCAGTCCTTGTGCCAAGGTGGCAGAGCACAGGGGCAGGAGGTCAGGGTGACCGCTATCAGAGATTTTCACAAGACACAGCTGGGGTGGGGGGTAAGCTAAGAATGAGTCAAAGTGGGAGCTGTCACCGTGCTGGGGACTGGAACACAGAAGGGAGGGGTGGTGTGTGGAGGCTTTTGTCCATCATGACCATAGCAGGAAAGGAGAGCCAGGAGACTTCACTGGTCCCGGGGCTCTTGGCAGGATCGTCAAGCAGGCCATCGGCCTTGTGCTGTGAGCCTGAGCATCTCTGGAGAAGCCCCAGACAGGAAAGGCCAGGTCTCCTGGAAAGCCCCTCTGGGGCCTCTAGGCCCTTTACTACCTTCCACGTTGAGGCGGCCCCGCCCCAGAGGATGAACACCTGCTCTTCAGCCTGCGGGGCCCAGCACGGGGACATAGGCCAGTGTGGGGTGGGGCCTGTCGGGTCGTCTCTGCTTCCACTCCCAGTACTACATGACTCGGCATGGCGGCTGCCACCAGAGCCTGAGACTCCCAGGTGCCTGGCTGAGGCCGGAAGTGCTCCTCGCTACCCCCTGCCCTCCAAGGATCTTTCTTGGAGCCTGGGGAGACGGTGGCATTTTCCCAGATATCCACATTCTTCCCCTGTCTTCCACTCCCGTCTGGCTGGCTTTTGAGGAGAGATGAGAGAATACAAATTAAAACCGTGGGGGGACATGACGGTCCTAGTACACACATACCCATGCGGAGGTGGACACGACCGCTGACGTTTATTGAGCTGTTACTATGTGCCGGCTGCCGCGTTGGATGTGTTCCATGGATCTCACTTAAGCAGCACGGATAGTGAAGCAAGGAGACCACCCCCGGCACCCCGTTTGCTCCTGTTCAGTGGGAAGGTGGGGCGAGAGAAGCTGGCGCTGGCAGGGGGCGGGCAGGCAGGTGGTCTGAGAAGGTATCCGTGAGACGCGTCCGTCCTCCATGCCCAGTTCCTCTCCTTCCTGCTCATCTAACCTCTTGTCCTTCACTCGCAAGGTGAGAACAGCCAAGAGTTCAGCCCCACCTTTTCAGAGCGGATCTTCATCGCTGGGTCCAAACAGTACAGGTGAGGAGGCCAGCCCGCGTGGGACCCAGGGAACCGAAACCGCGTCCTCCCTCCCCCGGCTGCTCCCCTGGGCCGCTCCCCAGTGACCCCTGGCTCCCTCCTCCAGCACCTGTGGTTCGGCTCTTGGAACCTGCCCAGGTTTTCCTGGCTGAACTGCTCTGTCAGCCAAAGGAGCTTTTCAAAAGCTTTTCATGGCATGTGGATGACTGCCTCTGGGTCCTATCAGCTTGACATTTTATTTTTATTTTTCTCAGAGTCCTTGCTGCTCCCCCTTGTTTCCCATCAGCAGGGAGGGTGCTGGGAACAGGAGTGACTTTCCCGCTGGTGCGTGACCGCAAATGCAGGCGCCTGGGGGCCACTCCAACTGTGGGAGAAACCTGCTGGGGTCTTTTCTCCTTCGAGACACATCCAAGGAGGGATGAGAGTTTGGAAACAGGAGAGGGGACTGACAGATTCGCAGCTGGGTGGCGCCACGGAAAGGAAGCCAGAGTGAGGTTCAGTCTGTTCCCAGGCTCCCCATCCCCAAAGATGATTTTTTTGGCCAGCTGCAGGTTGAACTCGGAGACCGTTCCCGCCTCTACCAACAGGCAGACTTTTTTATCATTGGGATTTGGAAAGTGCTAGTGATGGGAAAAGGTTGCGGGGAAGGCTGCTGCCCTTGATCCAAGAATTGCTCAGTGTTTGATGAGAAGCCCTGCACTCTCCCCAATGCCTTTTGGCCCAGGGTCGGGGGTTTCTGAGGGGCCTGAGCCGAAAGACCAGCTGCCTGAGAGCCCCTAGGCCTTTAGGAGCCCCCTAGGACTGGTGTGACTCTGCCTCCTTTGTGGGGGGGGCAGCAGTGGGGCCACGGGAGGGCAGCTGAGGCTGTGGTCTGCTGCACGGCCATTCAGCAGAGGCTTTTTCAGATACTCATCTGTGGCTGGTGCCTTAATACCAAGAGCCAGCTTGCGTCCATGGTGGTAGGCAGTCTCTAGGCCGTCCGAGGAGGGAAGGCTCCCCGGTACTGGGCATCAGCCCAGACTTGTTTTTTGAGTTGTTGGGTTTTTTTAAGATTTTATTTATTTCAGAGAGAGGGAGAAAGAGGGGGCACAAGCATGAGGGGGGCATGAGGGCGGAGAGAGAAGCAACCTCCCCACTGAGCAGGGACCCTGGGATCCTGACCTGAGCCGAAGGCAGACGCTTAACCGACTGAGCCACCCAGGTGCCCCCATAATGTCTGTGTTTATGCAGCAACTTACATTTCCAGAAACCAGGTGTCTCCAGGAACCAATGGGGGTGGAGGTGCCCAAACTCCCTGTTCCCCCACCCAGAGGCCATGGAAACAAGCCGTTGTCAGAGCTAAGAATGCCTGCTGTGGAGTGCGGCCCTCCAAGTCCTATGTGCGCCCCCACAGCCCCCCGGGACCTCTCCAGGGACAGCCCACCCTGGAGAGCAGCGAGGGAACCTTGTTTCCAGCCATTCCCACCAAAGAGCATTGTGTGCCCCATCACGGCCATGCACCCCATTACGGTGGTAATAACTGTTGTGTGTTGGAAGCTGGCTTGGGGATTAGGCGCTGAGGTAGGCTTTTTAAATGAGCACTTTCCTTTAAACCCCAGCTTCGTCTGCATGGCAGGAAATCCTACGCCCATTTTACAAATGAGAAAAATGAGGTTCCTTGGGCTTTAGGCACCTTCCTACATTCACACAAGCATTCGCCAAGGAGGGATCTGACCTCTGGGTCTCGAGGACTCTAACCGCAGTTACCTGAGCCGTCCCACCCCCCTGCCTCCTCACGCTCGACATGCGTACCTGTCCCTTCTGACAGCCAGTCCGAGAGCCTTGATCAGATCCCCAACAATGTGGCCCATGCGACGGAGGGCAAAATGGCCCGTGTGTGTTGGAAGGGGAAGCGCCGCAGCAAAGCCCAGAAGAAACGCAGGAAGAAGAGCTCCAAGTCCCTGGCTCAGGCCGGAGTGGCCTTGGCCAAACCGCTTCCCAGAACCCCAGAGCAAGAGAGCTGCACAGTCCCTGTACAGGTGAGAGCCGCTGCCACAGCCTAGACGCCAGGCTCATGGGGCCTTCAGGTCGCTGCCCGGGCCTCAGCTCTGGCCCTGTGTCCTAACACCTGTGTTTTCCCCACAGGAGGATGAATCCCCACTAGGCCCTCTGTATGTTAGAAATGCTCTCCAGTTCACCAAGCCTCTGAAGGAGCCAGGCCTCAGCCAACTGTGCTTTAAGAAACTCGAGGAGGGCCTACGGCCAGCCCTGCCTCGCTCAGAACTCCACAAACTCATCAGCCCCTTGCAATGTCTGAATCATGTGTGGAAACTCCACCACCCCCAGCATCTCGGCCCCCTGCCCCAGCCCACTCACCCCTTCCCCTACAGCAGACTGCCCCATCCCTTCCCATTCCACCCTCTCCAGCCCTGGAAACCTCACCCCTTAGAGTCCTTCCTAGACAAACTGACCTGTGTAGATAACCAGCAGCCCCTGTCTGGCCCTCACCTGGGCAAACTGGCCCGTGCGGACAGTCAGAAGCCGGTGCCTGGCCCCCGCCTGGAGCCCAGCTGTCCGGCCCTCGCCCCTCGGGAGAAGTTTTCCGTGGAGGAGTACCTCGTGCACGCTCTGCAGGGCAGCGTGAGCTCTGGCCGAGCCCACAGCCTGGCCAGCCTGGCCAAGACCTGGTCGGCAGGGGGGTCCAAGCCCCGGAAGCCCAGCCCCGAGACGGAAGACAGCGAGGGGGTCCTGCTGACGGAGGTAAGGGAGCCCCCACACACCTGCCCCAGGGACCACCCACTCTGGGGCCAAGAGCAGCAGCTGGCAGTCAGGTGTGACCCGCTTGGGGGAAGGAGCCTCTCTGGAAACCTGCCAGATCCACCCGCCTTGGTGGGGGGAGAGTCTTCACTCTCGATGGAAGTCACTCGTGCACGTGACAACACGTCCGATAGTAGGAAAATGCGAGGCTTTGGCAAGAGGCAGCATCCCCCACGCCACCTCCAGGTCTCTCTCAGGCCTTCTAGATATTTCTATCTTGAGTTCTTCTGGTTGGTTAGCTCATTGTTGCTATCGCTCTCGTGTATGTGTCCACGCACACACGTGTGCGTGTGTGTGTCTTATCAGTGATGCGTATTCTGAGAAACAGGAATTAGTTCTATCAACCACAGACGTTCACTCCCCACCCCCGCTATGAAAGACAAGGATTTTGCGCACACGCACTACCCCTGACCTGCCTTCTCCCCCAACCCCAGTTCTCTGCTGGAGAGTGTTGTTAATCTTAAGTCATTTCAGCAGACTTAAATTTGGGGGCCTTCTTCCATCCGTCTGTGACATGATCGTTTGCCCCCTACTCCTCTTCGCAGTCCTTCTCTTTCCTTTACCTTACAGCTCCTGAGCTATATTTTTTCAATGTCAAGGTTGTTGACAGTTCCGTTTCTGTTCCACAACCACAAAGCCTGGAGAGAAGGATCTTTCATCACAAGGATCAGCTAGACTTGGGCCACCCATGAAGCTCTCCTTTGCCTTCACCTTATGCCCGTGACCCTCGCTGGTCCTGCCCCTCCAGAGCCCTGCCTCAGACCCGGTGATGTTTTTGGTTATGAAGGCCCCACCCCTGCAGCCTGGCAAGGACTGCCGCCCAGAGAGCCTTCCTCACTGTAACCCTTTGTCCCTCTGCTGCCCTGGCCACTGACACGGGCCTCTCTCTCCTGCCAACACCAGAAACTTAAGCCGGTGGATTATGAGTACCGAGAGGAGGTCCACTGGGCCACGCGCCAGCCCTGCCTGGGCAGAGGCTCCTTCGGAGAAGTGCACAGGATGGAGGACAAGCAGACTGGCTTCCAGTGTGCCGTCAAAAAGGTACGCGGAAAAGAAAAAGCTATGGCCAGGCTCTGGGAGCTGCAGCGCAGCCTTTCTTGCGAGGGCAATCCCAGGGCAGCTGTGGTCTGACGTATTAACAGAGGCTGGCTGTCGCTGGGCACCCTGGGGTCAGCTGGCCCCGGAAGGGAGCAGTGTCAGCCACATGTCCCGGCCTGGGAGCTGCATTTGGTATGCGTGCGCGTCAGAGTCTGCAAGTGTGCCCATGTCCTGGGCCGCTCCTGTTGCCAGGGCCTTAAGGGACAAGTCCAAACCTGGAAGGCAGTTGGCATCATGGGATTCATGTTGAGCTGAAACCCCTAAAGTGCACAGTGGGGGTTCTCGCACCTGGGCCGGAAGGTAATGACCAGAACAGTAGCCTGTACCTATCAGGTGCCTCTTGCATGAGGCTGAGCACTGGGGAGTCAGATCTGATTTGGGTCCGGGTTCTGCCTCCCACTGGCAGGAATAAGAGTTCTTGGGAGGTGGACATTATGAGGAAATGCAACTTACAGCGAGAGACCCAGGCCTGTCTGTCTCCAGAGTTCGGCTGTGAACCAGTCTTTAGGAAGGGGCTGGGAGAGGAGGCTCGTGGTCCTAGGGTTCGATGCGAGCAGAGGTGTGAATCACCTCTCCGGCTCCCTCATTTCCCCAGTGATAGACCTAGAGACCAGAGAGGGTCGTGTGCCTTGCTTCAAGCCACACAGCGAGGCCTGGCACTGAGGCCTCCTTTGGTTAGGGGGCCCTGTCTGGGCCCTGCAGCAGAATGCAGACCTTAGTTTCGGGCCTACTCTCCTTCAGATGTCTTTTCTCCTACCCTGGTTCTCAGCTCCCTTGACCTTGTCCCCAGCCCAAACTCAGCCTCAGAGCTAGTGCCCAGGGCCGCAGAAGGCAGAAATGAGAAACCTTTCCCTGGGACACACGTTCTTGGCTCACAATAAAGGGACGTAAGCTAGTTTAGTGATGGATCTTGTTTTCAAGTGGGTTTTGTCAGGGACACTCTGCTCTCCAAGGAAAGAAGACCAAGTAGCCAGACCAGGCTGGGCCCGCCCGCTCAGGCCCCGTGCACAGGGGACACCACTGCTGTGGCTCTCGGCGCTGAGGACACACGTGGGGACGTGAATCACCTGCCTTCCTTGGCTTGTGTGTGGGCCCGGATGTTCAAGTCTGGGGGTTTGGGTCGCCGGGTGACAGGCCAAGAGGGGACTATCCGTAGGTATTACCCCAAACTTCAGACATACCCTGTCAAACAAGCAGGCTCCGCCCCGGGCCAGAGCACAGTCTGGCAGTGCATGGGTCAGCCTCCTCCCCTGGAAGCCAGGGCTCCGTGCCTGACCTCCTCAGCCACAGTCCCACCCCACATACAGGCCATCGGAGAAGGCTCAGCTGTCCCTTCTGAGGGGCGGGTGGCAGGAGAGTGAGAGTGTGAAGCGTCCTGGAAACCCAGGCCCAGTGCTGGGGAGAGCTTAGTCACTGGGCTGCTCAGCTGTTGCCCTGCTGAGGTTCTCGGAGTCCTGGCAACAAGGTAAACAACCCTGATATAGTAGAAGAGGACAGATACTCTGTTTCTCACCTCCCTAAGGCAGGCGGAAAAGCTCCAGCCACACCAAGTGGGCCCCCAAGGCCTGACTGCTGCCCAGGCCCGCTTGAGCCGGCTGCTCTCAGAATCTGCCCACCACCCCCTGTCCCCTTCCCTGCCCCAACATCTCAAGTGGGATGGCTCTTTGACGGGCCGCACAGCTGCCAACAAGGCGGTCAGCAGGGGCTTGGGGGGAGCAGTGGGGCAGGCACAGGTGTCCTTTAGCAGTTTCAGCTGGAAGATTTGAAAAACAGTTCCCGGCTAAAAGGGTAGGGTTGGGGGAGGGGGCAGGGATCGGAGGTCAGGGGGCACAGGAGGTCAGAACAAGTCTGCACACCTTCCTCCGGTGTTCCCTGAGGAGGACCCAGCACGTGGTACCAGAGCACTTCCTTGGTCCTCCTTCTAGAACATCAGTGGCCTCGGGTCGGATGCCAGTTGCCCCTGAGTCCAGGGTTTAATGTAGGGGGTTTTGTTTTTTAAGGTTTTGTTTGATCTTTTAATCGCATATAAACATAGGCCCATTATAAAATAATCCAGAAAATACCCCAAAACACAAGTCTCCCTGTTCCCCAGTCCATTCGCAGAGGTACCTGCCCTTTTTTAGACTTGATTTATATATGTATATATATTTATATGAACATATAATTTATTTTTAAAAGATTTTATTTGAGAGCGAGCAGGGGGAGGGGGAGACACAGATGGAGAGGGAGAACCAGACTTCCCGCTGAGCAGGGAGCCCAATGCAGGGCTCAATCCCAGGACCCTGAGACCATGACCTCAGCTAAAGGCAGACGCCCAACCGACTGAGCCACCCAGGCACCCCATAAACATGTATTTTATTTTATTAAAATGAGATTGTACTCTAGGGGCTGTGCCATGTTTTTCATGTAATAGTAGATCATGGTAGCTAAGCAGGGTCGGGCCTGGTTAGTACTTGGATGGGAGATCATGGTCACATTTCCTTTTTTGGTACATAGACAGCTCTCTAGTGGTTTTCCTCAGCCAGTGCAGAAGTCAGTGGGTGAAGTTACAGAATGCATGAGCTTCTGGAACTCTATTCTGTGGCGTACTTGTATGTGGTGTGTGTGTACACACATATTTTGGGTGGGGAGGTCTGTATCATGTATCAGATTTTCAGAGGGTTCTGTGGCCCAAAGAGGGGTAAGAACCATTCATTGAAGAACATCTGGCTCGAGCGTGGAGTTCTGGGAGCCTCCTTTTGGCTCTGCCACTGATCTGGGTTAGTGTGGCCTTGGCCAAATCCAGCCAGCTGTTACCAGCCCACCATGCCAGGGGCTGGACACAGAAAGGCAGAATCCACGCACCTGCCCCAAAGGAGCTGGGGGTGTAATGGGGGAGGGACATTTCCGTCGCCTAAAGGTGGTAGAAGCCGCCATCAGCAAGGTACATGAGTGAGGGCAGCCCGGACACATGTTGAGGAAGCAGACCCAGAACTAAGGGGAGAATTGCTCCATGGTGAAGAGGAATAAGGGGGGGCCCTCCTTTCATTGGACTCCTATGGGCCCGGTACCGTGGTTTCACCTATTTTATGTTCCTGAGATCTTTAAAAGAATATACAGAATCGTGATTATCCCTCTTTTTATGGATGAAATAAAATGGATACAAATACTAAAGAGGGGAGAGTCTCAAGAAGGAGAAATCAATGCCCAGGGTCAGCATGCAGGCCGCTAAGCCGAAGGAGGTGGCTTGTGGATTTGGCAGCTGGGTAATGGCTGACCACACTTCCCCCCCACCCCCGGGTATGCTCGCTCCTGAATGGATGTGGGGGAGAAGGAAAAAAAAAAAAACCACAGTCTGGATATAAAAGCTCAGACTCCTGGAAAGGGCTTCAGTGAAGCAGGGTAGCTGGCAGGTCTGGAGTCAGGCTTCCCTAACCAAAAATCCCACCCCTGAGACTGCCAGTGACCTTGGGCAAGTCACTTGTCTGGACTTCAGCTTCCTTGCCCCACAGGCTGCTGTAAGATGCAAACACTGATGCTTACAAAGCGCTTAGAACCGGACGGGCATGTGTTAAGTGGGCAGTGAATACTAGTTTGGGGGGGAGGGGTATGATTTTAGGGAAAGCACGCGCGCGCGCGCACACACACACACACACACCATGCAGGTGTGGGGGGTGGGGCAGAAGGAGAGGAAGAGAGAATCCCAAGCAGACTTCCCACTGAGTGCAGGCTCCATCCCAGGACCCTGATGAGGGCAATGAAGTCCAGGGATGAGCAGGAAGGCCAGGTGCATTCTCCCCACCCGCTCAGGGCTGTCCTTTCTGCTTGCTCTCCCTAATGCACATTATATTTTGAAGTGTCCCCTCTGACCCCCTTGTATCTTTTTTTTTTTTTTTCAAAGATTTCTATTTTTAAGTAATCTCTACCTCCCACATTGGGACTTGAATTTACAACCCTGAGATTAAGGGTCGCACGCTCTACCCACTGAGCCAGCCAAGCCCCCCTGGGTGAGAATGTTTTTAACATTGTTTTAACATTACTGGGACACTCCCAAGGACTTAGGGATTTCTTCCTAGTTAAAGCAGAGGTTCTCAAATGTTCTTCACAACCCTGAGTATCAAGTCATTTTTCATGGCATCCCAGGTCAAAACAAGTACCTAAAAGTTCCGTTTACTGAGTAATTAGGTCGCACGGTAGTGTTTAGCCTGACAACTTGGTGGTCATTTGAATAACAATGCACATAAGTGGAAAGAATTTTTCTTCTGTTCATAACCATATTTACTTATGGGATGTATGCCTCCGTGGGCACTGCACAATTCTCAGATTTTGAAATCTGATTAGACACCCTCGCCTTCCTTTTCTGCTCCACGTTATCCTCCCTGAAGTACGTAGATCACAGCAGCCTCCGGAAACCCAGCTCCCTAAAGACCGGAGCGCAAGCTGGTGCTGAAACCAAACCGTCTGGAGCTAGTAGTTTGCGTGATGCCCCACGGACAGCCACCACCACTGTTTCCCTCCAATGCCAAACACTGCAGTGCCCGGCCGAGTCCTCTGGGGTGCCCCAGGCTGCCCCCGCTCGTGCTGCGGGAGCCAGAGAGTTAAAGACATCGCCTAATCCAAGTCCTGTAGGGCGAATTCTTTCCAGCTCAGGTTCAGAGCTGGAAACACTGACAAAGAGTCAAAGTTTATGGGAGTTGATGAACCAAACGAGATACTCTGTAACCAGAAGACATTTTCCACTGATAGGCGAAAGTCCAAAAGCCCAAAAGCCCCACCTCGGCAGATCTCCTGCCAAGTCAGCCGGTCTCCCAGCCAAGCCTGGCCAGGTCCTGACTGATTTCTTCCAGGCTGGTTCGGTTGCCACCGGCGCCCCCTGGTGGCGCCTCTCAAGGCTAACATGAGAACCAGTGCCAGCCAGAAAGGACATGGCTCTGTTAGGAATACTGTTTAATAAGCTGCTCTTATCTGAGGTGGAGGAAGGGGGCTCCTTACATTTCCTGAGCACCCACGGGTTGTCAGGCCTGGTGCTGAATATCCTCCTTCCAAATCCTCACTCTACGCGGGAGTGGATACCTCTGTCACCACCATTTGTCTATGGAAAGAGAGTTTAGGAGAAGTGATCTACCTGTGGAAACGGCCAAGCCAGAGTCTCTCGTCTAGGATGTTTGTATCCCAGGCCTATTTCTTCCTGCCATACTATGCTGGCCCCTACACAGAGGAGTGTGTGGTCCCTGCAGGAGGGGCCTTGGCCAAGCCCCTCCCCCTGAGAAGCCTCATCTTGGGCCCAGATCCTGGGGAAACAGCTGCAAACAGAATAAACAAGCATTGCTCCGTCTACATGGACATTTTCGTCCTCAGGGGAAAAGACAAATAATTCCGAGCTGAGAAAAGCACTGAGAAGGGTGCTGACAAGAGCCAGGATCTTGGCCACATCGGCTCTGGCTGCAGATACGATAGAAACCCGGCCTCTGGGGAAATAGATGTGGATGTTGATAAACAAAAGGTCCCACGTCCTAGAAATGGCCCAGCCATTTGGGCTGGGGGCGGGGGGGAGTTCTGTGTTTGGCAGATTTGAGCGTGGGCAGTATGCCAGGGGCCTGGATAAGGGTTGTAGTTTTTTGTGTGATTCTAAGTGTTTCCACACACACCCGCAGTGCAGAACTTTAACCAAGAACTAGAAGTTGAACATGACCCCCAGGGTGCACAGTTTAGTCTCTGAGGGTCCAGTGGGCCCACCAGGGCCCTGCCTGGCCTCAGAATCGACACGGGGGGAGGCAGAGGGGATTGGGAGTCTCCCTGCAGGGAGGGTCCTGCCAGGATGCTAGGGAAACAGCCTGGGCACGCACCCTGACTCACAGCTACTTCTGGGCCCCGCCAGGTGCGCATCGAAGTGTTTCGGGCAGAGGAGTTGATGGCATGTGCAGGATTGACTTCCCCCAGAATCGTCCCTTTGTATGGAGCTGTGAAGGAAGGTCCTTGGGTCAACATCTTCATGGAACTGCTGGAAGGTAGGGAGCCAGGCGCCACTCTTTCCCCCTCACAGCTCAGAGCCAAGACTTGGGGTTTTCCCGGGTCTTGGCCAGGTTGACCTTGGTCCCCAGTTACTCCATTTTAACCTCTTGACCCTGTGACGTGGGCAGAAAAGGCCTACTTTCCAACCACCTGCCTTTGGAAGCCCTTTGTCCTTGGCCTGCCTACAGGCCTGGAAATGCCCCATGTAGAGCCTGGCCATTGGTCTCCTAGGTGGCTCGCTGGGCCAGCTCATAAAGCAGAAGGGCTGTCTGCCGGAGGACCGGGCCCTTTACTACCTGGGCCAGGCTCTGGAAGGGCTGGAATACCTCCACACCCGAAGAATTCTGCACGGAGATATCAAAGGTGAGGCTCACACACCAACCGCTCTGGTCCCCAGTGGGCTCCTTCCTTAGCTCACCCTTCCCGATCCTTCTGGGCCTGCCTGGCCATCCCCCGTGGCAGGGCCTGAGTCAGGCTGGGAAGGGCAAGTATGTTTCCCAAGCCCTCAGCCTGACACCGTAGTCACCAATGGGCAGCGCTGCCCACACAGCTCCTCCGTCCTGACCACCACTGGGGGAGGGTGGGGACAGCAGAGCTGAGTGGCAGCATCCCAGGAGTAAACTCTGTCCCTGTACCCCGGACACCCGCCTGCTGCCTGCCTCTAGCCGGAAGCGATAACACACTCTTGCCTTCCTCATGAGTAAGGACGCTCAGAAACAGCAGCTGCCACTTGGGGCCAGCCCGCAGCGGCCTCGCTGGAGGTCCTGATTGGGCTGGGGCCGGAAGTGACTCACCTGTTCCTCTTCTTCTCTGGGGTGGCCTGGCAGCTGACAACGTGCTCCTGTCTAGCGACGGGAGCCGTGCCGCCCTCTGCGACTTCGGCCATGCTGTGTGCCTTCAACCTGATGGCCTGGGGAAGTCACTGGTCACGGGTAAGCCCCGCCCCCCACCACCCTCCCCGGGCTAGTCATCCCCAGCCTTGACTCAGCATTGGCCCCGTATCTTCTCCCATGCTTTCCATAAGAGCAGTCAGAGACGGGAGCACGTTTTGTCCTCCGTTGTATTTCAGCCCCTCTACAACTCTAGAAAGCTTCTCTTATGCTTAAATGCAGGAATGAGGATCAGGTCTTCTCCGTGGAGCCCCCATGGCTCCAACCCTCTTGTACCGCCTTTTTGGGGAGCTATGCTCCCAGCCTGTGGCCTCAGGCCTCCTGGGCCTCTGAGCACAGTTTCTGGAAGCACAAAAGGATGGCTGACCGAGGGGACTAGGCTCTGTAGCTGGAGAAATGCTTGTTTTTAACTCACAGTTTTCTGATTTTTTTTTTAGATTTTTATTTATTTGACAGAGATCACAATTAGGCAGAGAGGCAGGCAGAGAAAGAGGAGGAAGCAGGCTCCCTGCTGAGCAGAGAGCCCAATGCGGGGCTCGATTCCAGAACCCTGGGATCATGACTTGAGCCGAAGACAGAGGCTTTAACCCACTGAGCCACCCAGGTGCCCCCAGTTTTCTGATTATTAAAATAATCCACATCCACTGTAAAATTTTTGGCAATTATAGAGTTACGTGCTATAGAAGAGGAGGAGAAAAGGAGCCTCCACACTCCTCTTGCCCAGAGAGACAATCATGAACATTTTAAGTAATTCCTTCCAGGTCAACTTTTTTCTTTTTTAACCCTGTACGTAGTTAAGGCCGATATAACCCAGTTTTGTGCCCTGCTTTTTTCATTTATAGCATTAAGCATAAAATTATTTCCTCTTGACCAAAAGAAGAAGTCTTTTAGAAGTGATTCAGTTTTTAAAGGACTGTGTTGGTAATTCTGAAGAAACAGACTGAAGACGGACCCCCGCCTGTCACTTTAAAATAACTAGTGGGTCTTTTAAATTTTATATTTCTATTTTAGAAATTATTACAAGAATAATTTCTATTCTAAAATCTTTTGCAGAAAGTAGAACTAAGCAAAAATAAAAAATACAAATCACCGGAGGGGGGAAGAAAATCTTCACGTCTGGTATTGATCCTTCTAGTTTTCTATGCATTAAAGTTTTTTTTTTTTCTCTTCACTCACTAAAACTTCAGAAACATCAAACCATTAATTAGTCTCCTACAACCTAATTTTCAGTGCCCAGGGCCCTCCCCATTTTTTAAAAAAGTATTCTAAGGATGGGGTCCATAGGGTCGAGCCCCTGTTTTGAGTGATACAGCCTTTGTACCAGTTCCCAGTGGGGCCCCTGACTTAGCTTACCCCCTTGGCAAGTTTGGTCTAGAAGCTTCCTCTCTATTCAAGGTACTTGAACAGAGACAAATTCCAGGTATTTCAGGAATGGGCTGGGGGCAGGGGGTGGGGGTCACTGCCGAGGCTCTTGCCCGTCCGAGTTCACAGTTGGCTTTCCGGTCTCCCACCGCCTTCCCAGGGGACTACATCCCCGGCACGGAGACCCACATGGCCCCCGAGGTGGTGATGGGCCAGCCCTGTGACACCAAGGTGGACGTCTGGAGCAGCTGTTGCATGATGCTGCACATGCTCAACGGCTACCATCCGTGGACCCAGTACTTCAGGGGGCCGCTCTGCCTCAAGGTCAGTGCCAGCGCCTGGGAGGGTGAAGACAGAGACCCAGCCTTGCGGTGGCCTCGGTCTGGGCTGCTCTTTGGCGGCAGATGGGAGCAGCAAGAGGCCTCATTCTAAACGTGGGGTCCTGACTCAAATACTTGCCACCCAAGTCTGCGGGCTCCAGGGGAGAGCCTAAGTAAGGGAGGGATCCCCTCAAGTTCATGGCAGGTCGGGCCTTGCTGCCTGGCCCTGTCCCGGTCTACCTGGCCCCCTTCTTCCCTTTCCTTGGCAAAGTCCCAGCCCTCTCCAGTCTTTGTGACCAACTCCAGCACCACAGGGTAGGGGAGAGTGGAGAAGAGCCAGAACAGGAAGCTGGGTGCTGGGAGTGAGGGGAGACAGGCCACACATGTCACCTTCTGACCCACAGATCGCCAGTGAGCCCCCACCTGTGAGGGAGATCCCGCCCTCCTGCACCCCACTCACTGCCCAGGTCATCCAGGAGGGGCTGAGGAAAGAGCCTGGCCGCCGGGCCTCTGCGGTGGAGCTGGGGGGAAAGGTCAGCCAGGCGCTGCACCACGGTAAGAGTCCCCCAACTGGCTGCAGGGGTGGGAGAGGCGACAGTGTGGTGTCGTGGTCAGGGGCAAGGTACTTGACCTCTGAGCACCTTGGTGGCCGGGTGTCTCCATCTAAAGCGTGGGAATGACACCCACCATGGGCTTGTTGGAAGACCAGTAATGAAGAGAAGTGCTCTGTGCTGTGCCTCGATGCTCGGCTGATGGGGGCCAGGGACTACAACATGGAGAGGGGGGCTTGAGCTGATGAGGAATCAGTGACTGTGAGATAAAGCCAAGTGGCACTTCCCAGCCAGTCGGTGAGAAAAGACAGAAAGTCAGTAGCACCCAGTGGCGGAGTGGGTGTGGGGCAGGGGCCCTTGGCTCTGCTGGAGGGCACCTCGAAGCACATGGGCCAACATCTGCACACGTGTGACCTGTGAGTCGTTTATGGGAGGGGAGGGGGGTACAGGGAAGGTACATCCCTTCCCAGGAGCTCGGAAGGGCCAAGGGCAAGGGGTGGTACACGGGGTGTGTCCCATGGAACTCCACAGGGCAGTGAAAGCAAGACAGTGTTCTCAGAGCAGCCTGGCAGGATTTTCAAACTGTGGTGCCGGGAAAATGGACAGAACGAGGCCTAGAATACAGTCCCTTTTTTGTAAACTAAATATTGATAAATAAAAACAACACACACTTTGCAGAAACATAATTGGACCCCAAGGGACACATCAAACATAATAGAATGTCACTGCGAGGCGGGAAAGGCAGTGGTTATGGGGATCATGGGAATAAATAAAACAGGAGACCTACCTCACACGCCCCCCACAAACACAGATGAACTGCCCCCCCCCCGCCGCACTCTAGAGCAGTGGTCCCCCGGGAAAGACTGACTGTGGGGGGTGGGGGGTAAGAGAGATGAGGGGAGCAGGAGGAGGTCAAGGAGGCCAGTTTACATGGGAACTTGAAGTCCCTGTGACCTCATGGCTGTTTTTTATTTTATTTTATTTTTTAAAGATTTTATTTATTTCACGGAGAGAGATCACAAGTAGGCAGAGAGGCAGGCAGAGAGAGAGGGGGAAACAGACTCTCTAACAGGCTTCCCGCTGAGCAGAGAGCCTGATGCAGGGCTCAATCCCAGGACCCCGGGATCATGACCTGAGCCGAAGGCAGAGGCTTTAACCCACTGAGCCATTCAGGCGCCCTAGGGCTGTTTTTTAAATCTTCTCTTTACTAGTGACAGAGTCCTTTCCTGCAGCCATTGCTGTCATTTTTAAATTTGTGATTGTTACATAGACGGAAGATGGAATAGATAGAAATATTGTCGTGTTCCCATTGTGGAAGGCCATCCTATGGAAGAGGTCTCCTCCAAGACCACACAGCGCCCTCCTAAATTGTGTCCCTTAGTGGGACCAGAGTCCTCCCTTGCTGCTTGCTCCCAGCCCTCTGCTCAGGAAGGGCCACCTGGTCCAGCCCAGAGTCTGGGCTGGCCTGTTTTCCACCTCACCAGGCGTGCTCTGTTTTGCAGTGGGAGGTCTGAGGAGCCCTTGGAGGGGAGAGTGCAAAGAGCCGAGACATCCGCCGCCACACCCAGCCCAGGCACTGCCCAGCCAAGGCCACTCTCCCCAGACCCTGGAGACCCCGCGTGCCCAGCCAAGGGAGCTCTCGCCTGGGGCTCCGGGGCCCCAGCCAACGGAGGACACGACAGGCGGGGCCCCTCAGCTCCAACCTCCACTACCCCCAGAGCCCCCAGAGCGGAACAAGTCTCCGAGCCTGAACTGGGGCAAGGAGGAGTCTGGGACCTGGGAGCCATTGCCTCTGTCCTCCCTGGACCCAGCCCCTGTCAAAAACCCCAGCTCAGTGGAGCGGAAGGCAACGCTCCCTGAGCAGGAGCTGCAGCAGCTGGAAATAGGTACGGGCAGCCACGGCTGCGGCCCCCGGGTCCCCGGGCACGGGCCCGGACCTCCCCCAGAGCCTGTGCACCTGTCCCCAGAGGTCTGCTCCTGCAGTCCAAGCGGCCAGACACACAGACAAGCCATCCACTCCCGGTTGACAGCCATCCTCTACCTCTCTCTGCAGAACTATTTCTGAACAGCCTGTCCCAGCCCTTTTCGCTGGAGGAGCAGGAACAAATTCTCTCGTGCCTCAGCATCGACAGCCTCTCTCTGTCCGACGACAGTGAGAAGGTAAGGAGGCCACGGACCCTTTGTGTCCCACTGGTGAGTGGGCTGCGTGCGAGCAGTGGTAAAGGGAGGCTGAAGGGAATCACCCCTTCCTTTCGGAAGGGCTCCCCACCAGGGCAGGGAGTCATGGTTTCTCAGAATGAGACAATCCGTCTTCAGCACACCTGGGAATTGGGGAATGGTTTGGCTAGTAAGGCTAGTGGGAAGAAGATTTGGACTTGGGTTCTTCTAGAAATATTCCTCAGCTCAGCCCCCTGCTTAGCCCCAAAAGTGCCCAGTAGAGCCACACTCCAGCCCAGGACGTGAGCAGTTCCTCACCCTCAGGGAAGGGCCCACAGCCCCTGTGCCCCCAATCCAACCAAAGGCCGGAGACAGCCCCCTGAGCCCAGGGGCCTGAGTCGTACCCACTATCGTTTCAGAACCCATCAAAGGCCTCCCAGAGCTCACGGGACACCCTGAGTTCCGGCGTGCACTCGTGGAACAGCCAGGCCGAGGCTCGCAGCTCCAGCTGGAACATGGTGCTGGCCCGGGGGCGGCCCACCGACACGCCAAGCTATTTCAACGGTACGGCCCAGCTCTCGCCTGCTCAGCCACCCCACAGGACCTGAGCCACCTGGGGTTGGGAAGTCTGAGGGAGTTTAGGTCTCCCTTCCCCTGGCGGGTGAGGTGGGAGGAAGGCTTCTGGTGCCCAGACTGGAGTGGCCAGTAGGTTGGTTTAGAGCAAAGGCCCTCTCTGATTGGCCAAGAGCCTTTCCTGGTCAGGCAGCGAAGGCCCATTGCCTCCATGGGCTGCTGATGGAGTTCCAGAAAGCCCCTCGCTCGGGGCACAAAGCAGTCTCTCCTGGCCTGGAGTCAAGAAATAATGTCTTCGGAAGGGAAACAAGGAACAAGATAAGAATCAGCAGCAAGCAAGTTTGCTAGGATCCTCCTCTGGGATTTCAAGTCCTAAGATGAGATATTTTCCAGCGTGGCTGCGTAGGTTGTGCTGTGATTTGGATAGAATGAGGATTTCAGCAGCTCTTCATTCCCCGGCTCTTCCCAGCACCGGTGTGACACGTAGCCTCAGGCCCCCATGGCCTTGCCGATGGCCTCTCCAACTCAGAGAACATCACAGCCTGAGTTGACTGCAAGCTAATTTAAGAGTCTGCGTTTCCACTTCCGTTCTGCTTTGTGTGCAAGTTGGAATACTAGTTCCCCAAAAGAGCCAACCTTAGCTCTTTGTGTCTGTGCAAGCCTAGTTCTAGGGTTGACAGAAAATTACCAGGAGGAGCCAGCAGGTGTGTGACATTAGGGCCACTCCAGCCTAAATGTTACGTCAGCTTCCTCATGGCTGTCCTGTGTCCCTCTGCCTGGGGCTTTATAGGGAGCCACCGGCCACTCTGCTGACCGTCACCTTGCCTGCCTTCTAGGTGTGAAAATCCAGATACAGTCTCTCAATGGCGAACACCTGCACATCCGGGAGTTTCACCGAGTCAAGGTGGGGGACATCGCAACTGGCATCAGCAGCCAGGTAAGGGGGCAGGTACACGCTGACTTAGAGGCAGCCCGTGTACCTGGCCGAGCCCTCTGGGAGGAAGGCTTTTGAATAAGGAAAACTGGCACGTAGGGAGTGGCTGGCTTCAGATCCCACCCCCCCCAACCCGCCAAGGTCCCAGGGCAGGCCGGGCAGTGGCAATGGAAGGTCCTTAGGATCTACCCTTGGGCCAGATGAACCTCTCAGAGTCCTCTAGGCCTTCAGGACTGCCTGCTTGGCTGGCGGGAGACCTCAGCAGGCACCTCTAGGCAGCCTCTGAGCCCCGTGCCACGGTCTCAGACCCACTGGTCTGCTCTGCCCCCAGATCCCGGCCGCAGCCTTCAGCTTGGTGACCAAGGACGGGCAGCCCGTGCGCTATGACATGGAGGTGCCGGATTCGGGCATTGACCTGCACTGCACCCTGGCCCCTGACGGCAGCTTTGCCTGGAGCTGGAGGGTCAAGCATGGCCAGCTGGAGAACAGGCCATGAGCTAGCCTCCCACTGCTGACTCCACTCCAAGGGAGGCAGCCTGCCTCATCGGTGCTTGGCTCTGCCCCTGGCACCCGGGCTCAGCCTGCTCCCAGGGACCTGCCACCTCCTGGCTCAGCAGGGGGACAAGGGTGTCCCGTGGCCCGCCTTGCCCCAGCAGGAGAGCACCCTGTGTGCACATGGGGAGGAGGGGGGGCAGCAGGAGACCACTTCCCACAGGTGGGGAATGAAAAGGGTCTGCTCTGCCCTGGTCCCCGTGAGCTGGCCTGACCTACTTGGATCAGTGGCCCCTTGCTGGCTGTCAGGGGAACGTAGCTTCCGGCCTGGGTCGGGAAGGGGTGGGCAAGTCCCTCGGCCTCCGAGCAGGTAGGAGGCTGTCGAGCGTCTGAGGACCCACACCCAGGTCTGGAACAGGAGCAGACCAGCATCTGTGCCTACCGTGGGGTGAACGGGGAGCCCTCTGACCCCCTTGTGTGGCCATCAAAGCCCCTTTGTGATCTAGGAACTTTCCGGACAGAGTCAGGGACGCCTGACGCTGGGAAGTCCTCCTGGGAGACCATGGCACATTATCAGGGCGTAGCAACACAGGTCCGGAGCTGGACTCGGCTTCCACCAGGACCACAGGTGTCTAAGTGAAATGGTTCTCAGTCCCTAAGCACGTGTCCTGTCGCTGCTAGCCACCAGTCTCTCCCAGAGCAGCAGGCCCTGAGCCGTGGCTACAGACCCGGCATGGCCCGTGGCTCACTGGCCTCTGCCCGCTCGGTCTGTCCGAGTGAGGGGTGGCAGGAGCCCAGCCCTCTAGGAGCTGGGCCTACAGACGGGCCTACAAGCGGGCTGTGATCCGTGTGCAAGAAAGTAGCAGGCGCCGGCACTCCTGTCCCCGCCCGGCAGTGGCTTTAGACATCATGCACCCCAGTTTCCTAAGACACAGCCCGGGCCTCACACTCACTCTGGCCCTGCCCTGCCCCTCACTTCTGGGGGCACTGCCAACAGCACTTTGCACTCTGATGACCTCAAAGCACTTTCATGGCTGCCCTCCAGGAGGGCAGGTCGATGGCTCTGCACGCACATCAGCATGCTGGGAGATGGGGTGAAGGGATTCAAATCTTCACCTGTCTTCATGCACATGACCCCTCAAACCTCCGGATTTCTTTAAGATGAGCCCCCCACACCATACCCCATTACCCCAGCCCAGTCTCTTCATTAATGGGGGGCTGATCAGGACTCATGTAGCATTAATCAACTGTGAATCCTTGTGTGGGGGCTGGCTAGCGTCTGCTCCTGGAGGTGAGGGTGTCCCCTGGGAATTCTCGGGAGAAACTCATCCCGGTGTCTTGCCAAAGTGGCCTCTGTCCCGCTGTCCACAAGCCATTCTGCTCCCCAGGGAGAGACCCCCCCCCCCAACCCCCAGCACGTCAAGAGCTGCAGCCTTTCCGTACTGCAGAGTTTGGGTGGTACTCTTTGTAAGCAATAAAGTTTGGGGTGATGACAAATGTGTTAGGCCATGGCTGTCCCCACTCTCGCCTGCCTGCTTTCAGAACCTCAGATCCTGACAGCTGCCTCCCTTTGCCTTCTTGGTGGCATCTTCTCACGTCTGCCATTTATTTTGGGCAAGGACTGTTTCCAACCCTTGAATGAGGTCACTTTTCCCACCACCCCTCCCAGTGGGCGCTTCCAATCCCACTTTTGGCCTATCCATTCAAACCAGTTAGGCAAGATATCCCACCCAGTGGCAGCAGGGAAGTCCCTGGCCAAACACTGCCAGGCTGAGGAGGAAAGGGCGCCAAGACCTGGGCAATGGCCTGCTGGGGAGAGGTGGGGGTGGACAGGAGCCTGGAATGAACAGGGCCCCATCCTCTCCTGTCCCTGAGGCCTGGCTTCCAAGGAGCAGAACTGGGAGTCAGCTGAGACTCCCACCCCTGAGCTAGCAGAGATAACTTTCCAGGACAGGTGCCCTTCTGAGGATGGAGGCTGGGGGGGGGGGGGGTCACGTCTGGCTCCACACCCCCTGAAGCCTTGCTCAGGTAGCTGTGTGTGTGTGTGCACATGGGCAATGCAGACCTTGAGGTGCAGGCTGCAGGTTCGAGGTTCAGAGGCTTCCTGGAGGGGTCCTGCCCCCCAGGAAGGAGCAGGTGCTAAGGCCATCCAAGCTTACCAGTGGCAGCACCCTCTGGGCCTGAGGGGAAGAAGAGCAGAGCAGCCCAACGTCTGGAGAGTGCTCTGGGTGGCTCAGCCTGCTCAGGACGCCCCACAGCGGCTGGGCCCCCCCCCCCCCGCCCACGCGCCCCGGAATCCTGGGCGGGTTTTGTTTTTTGTTTCACGTCTCCGCCGCGCGGGGTTGGGGGTAGGGACGTCACAGAGGCGGCGACATCACAGGCGCAGCCGCCCGCAGCATCTCCAGCGCCCCCCACAAGCCCCAACCAAAGAGCGCACTGGAGGCGGAGGGGCAGCAGCCACCAGCCCGCTCCCCGCCTCCCCGACAGAGCCTCGATCAGCATGGGGGTGACAGGTGGGAGCGGGCTGGCGCGCGCCGAGGGGCGGAGGGGCGGGCGGGGCGGGGATAGTGAAAGTTGGGCGGGACGGGGAATCGCCCCCCGCCCCCGGCCCCTCCCTGCTCCCAAAGCCAGGGGCGCGGGGGAGGAAGGTCGACCGACCCCAGCCGCCCATGCCCTCGTCCCCAGACTACCGCGCCCAGCTTGGGCCCTACACACGGAGTATGCTTTGGAGTAAAGGCTGCAGGTTCAGCCCACTCTCGCAGGGATTCTGGGCACACGGAAAGAATCGTGGCCTTATGCCCAGGAAACGACTCATAAATTGTCCCAAAGGGCTGTTAACCCCAAAATCACGTTCAGTTGTTCCTGGTTGATTGGAGCCTTTGCAGAAGGAAGCAGTTGGCTTCCACAAATACTGTGCACCTCCTTCGGCCCTTGCACTCTGCTCTGTAACAATGAGCAAAGCTGTTTGCCCCTTAGATTTCCACTGAAGTGGAGGTTTTCTTCTCGGGACCATCTCTCCCAGGAGGACGTGGGCCAGCATTTAAATTTTGCCAAGAACCAACAACCAGAGAGCAGCTTTTCCCTTTCCCAAACCCGTGGGGTGACCCACTGAAGCAAACGCCTTAAATCACCCCTGTGACATTTGGTGCATCTCTTTCAGCTTTTACTCTTGTGCTGGGCCCTGAGTTTGATGAGTTAACAAAAAATTAAAATGTGGATAGGACAGCCAGCTGTGTTACACAGATGATGACATTGGAGAGGTGGGTTGGCCTGTCAGGGATGAGTAGGGTTTTGCCAGAGGAAAGACTTCCTAGGTAACTGAAGTGTAGCATGTGCAAAGGCGCTGAGGCACAAAAGGACCTGCTGTGCTCTGGGGGAGCAAGGAGGGAGCTGGATACCAGGAACTGCAACAAGAGGGCAGAGGTCAGACCATACAGGATCTCTGAAGCCACTCTACAGTCTGGATGTGACCAAAGGCAGATCACTCTGGGGTCATTAAGTAGCCCAAGTTGGAGGGAAATATGGTTGCAGTGGTCCAGCTAGAAGCCTAAAGAGATTTCAAACAACACAGTCGTTAGCATCATGGGGTTCAGAGCCAGTCAGGCCTGGGTTCCAGTCATGGCACTGCTCTTAGTCCATGTGTGTCCTGGGCAGTTTCCCCATCTGTGAGAGCAGAGTCGTGACTGTTTGGGCATAAAGTGGTGAAGAGGATAGGATGTATGGGAACCACTCAGCATGGAATGCCAGCAGGTGATCAGTCCTAGGTTTGTGTTGACTTTGGTGTTAGGGGATGAGTAGGAGTGGGGGTGGAAAAAGGGACCTGCGCAAGGTCAACATCAGAGGTAGGGAGGTCAGAAGCTGGGGAAGTGAAAGCGTTCACAAATAACCAGGTTTCTAATTTGGGTGATAGAATGAAGGATTATCGGGGAGGGGGAGATTACCAGGGGAGAGGGGGTAATCATGATACTAGTGATTAGGAAGGAAGATGGATCAGGCAGGCAGGCGAGTTGGCCACACTCGAGTCTAGACACGCAGGGTATGAACTTGAGGTTAAAAATGGAGAACAAGGGGCGCCTGGGTGGCTCAGTGGGTTAAAGCCTCTGCTTTCGGCTCGGGTCGTGATCCCAGGGTCCTGGGATCGAGCCCCACATCGGGCTCTCTGCTCCACGGAGGGCCTGCTTCCTCCTCTCTCTCCCTGCCTGCCTCTCTTGCCTACTTGTAATCTCTGTCTGTTAAATAAATAAATTTTTAAAAAATTTTGTTTAAAAAAAAAATGGAAAACAAGCCATGTGGCTTGGCAGGGTGAGAGGGATGAAGAGTTCATTTCTTTTGCACAGACTTTTGCTGAGGATCCACCTCGCAGACTCTTATTTGCAGGGGATCAGAGATTCAAAGTGGGCAGCCCATTGGGGACGCCTGGGTGGCTCAGTTGTTTAAGCCACTGCCTTCGGCTCAGGTCATGATCCCAGGGTCCTGGGATCGAGTCCCGCATCAGGCTCCTTGCTCAGAGGGGGAGCCTGCTTCTCTCTGCCTCTGCCTGCCACTCTGCCTGCTTGTGCACTCTCTCTCTCTCTGACAAATAAATAAAATCTTTAAAAAAAAAAAAAAAAGGTGCGCAGCCCACACAGTCTGCCCACCTCTGATTAAGGAATCAACAAGAGTCCTGCGCTCAAAGGTCTGCAGGGACCAGGTCTGGGCAGGGGCAACTGGAGGAGATGCCATGGGGTAGAGTCCTGAAGGTCTTTGGGAAGAAGTGAGCACTGAGCATCTTCCCAATAGAAAACAAGGGACATTTCAGGAATAGGAGATATCCAAGGCTCTGACAAGGGAGAGATCTGCCCCCTTAGGGAGAAATGTGCAATCAGTGACTGGAGTTCGATCTAGAGCTCCGGAGAAGTGGGAATAAGAAATAGAGATTGGAGGGGGCGCCTGGGTGGCTCAGTGCGTTAAACCTCTGCCTTCGGCTCAGATCACGATCTCAGGGTCCTGGGGTCGAGCCCCACATCGGGCTCTCTGCTCAGCGGGGAGCCTGCTTCCCTCTCTCTCTGCCTGCCTCTCTGCCTACTTGTGATCTCTCTCTCTGTGTCAAATAAATAAATAAAATCCTTTTTAAAAAATCTTTAAAAAAAAAAAAAAGGAATAGGAAACAACTGAGCCACCCAGGCATCCCCACAGGCTTGGAAGTCCCAAGAGGGCACAAACTGTGTGTGTTCATCACTGTGTCCCCTAGCACAGTGTCTGGCCCTTAGTCAGGGGGGGCAATATTTAATTTTATCAAAGAAATAGATGCATATGATTAAAGAGCCTGAAGAGCTTATTCAGTGATGAAAAGCAAGCATCCCCTATAACACACCCCCGATCTCACTCCTCAGAGCAGCCACGATTGTTTCATTAGAACCATTTTCTTCCTAATTACCTTCTTATCTTTCTGCAAGCTCATGGACTCTTTCTTGGTTTATCAGTTTTAGACATTATCTCCTTCCTGCTCTAATGGATCCACCTTCCCCCATTCTCCCAACATCATTTTTAGATCTGCGGGTGCCTTCGTAAGTTTAATATACTTACGTCTTTATTTTTAATCACTTTAGATACTATCTTTTCATACCACACATAGTAAGATGAAGTTTTTAGCGCCCTTGACTCTTCCCTTCAGCTTTCCTCCCTCCCACCTCCCAATGATGCTAATCTGTATTTTTCTTTTTAAAATATCAAGGTTGGTAACATTTACATTGTCCTAAAGCCACAAATATATTTTCCAATTGATATTTATATGTTGATTCTGAAATCAACATATTGAAATTCTGAATTCTGATTCTGAATTCTCAATTCAACAAATTGAAAACTGGACTTACATTATTGTGACTCCTAACTACTGTTCATGGCAGAACCGGGAAAGGTACCACAGTTACCTTTTCTTTCTCATATAGCTTTTTGTTTTTCCCGGAGTTTCTAGTTGCTTTTCCTTATGTTCTTTGGTTTTATCATAGTCTAGTTTTCACCACCCTCTACATCTAATCAACTGTTCTGTCAGGTTTTGTTTCAGAAATCTACTGTCCAGAACCCTTCATCTTCTTGCCTCTATACAGTTAAAATCCCAGAACTTCGTTGATTTCCTGGGGTGGACCCCTATATTTCCTTCCTGGCTCTCTTGTTTTATACCTTTATTTTGTTTTAGCACATCCTCAAATAACTTCCTTTAAAAAAGAGGAAGTAAATTTCCCGAGTCCCTCCATGTCTGAAATGATAGTTTGGCTGGATATAAACCTATAGGTTAAAAAACATTTTCCTCAGAATTAGGAAGGCAGCCATTGCGGCTAACATTGCTGTCAGTACAGTTGGCGCCCCACCCCTCGTAGGTGACTGGCTTTTCCACTTTAGAAACATTTAAGAATTCTTTGTTCCTGGTGCAATGAACTTTGACAGAAGGATCTTTTGACATCTATCCTGCGGGGCTTTCAGTGAACCCTCTTAAGCCAATGACATCATCATTCAACTCATGAAAATTTTTCTCTTTCTTTTTCCATGTTCTCTATTCTTTCTAGATCCCCTTTCTATAACTCAGAACTGACTACCTCTTGATCATTTTCTCTCACATTGTCTTGATATTTTGGTTCTACTTCCTGAGAAAATTTTCTGCTATATTTTCCAAGTCTTTTTGCCAAAAGTTCTTTCTTTTCCTAATTTTTTTAAGAGCATCCTATTCTTGCTTTTTGCATGTAATACATATTGCTGTATATCTATCTACATCTCGGAATCTCAAGATTCTAGAGTATATTTAAAGCTCCTTTCTGTTTCCCAAATAACCTCTGGTATTATAGTCATCTTTTCTCTTGGTCTGTCAATTGCATGTGGGCAGTTTCCTCAAATGTGTGGTCATGCATAGCTGTTCATATTTAAGAGTAAAATCATAAAAAGCTGATTTGGGGGGCGCCCGGGTGGCTCAGTGGGTTGGGCCTCTGCCTTCAGTTCAGGTCATGATCTCAGGGTCCTGGGATCAAGCCCCACATCAGGCTCTCTGCTCAGCAGGGAGCCTGCTTTCCCCCCCACACACACCCTCTGCCTACCTATCTGCTTACTTGTGATTTCTGTCAAATAATAAAATCTTTAAAAAAAAAAAAAAAGCTGATTTGGAACCTGTAACTTCAAGACTGATTCTCTGGCAGATGTCACTTTGCAATGATCAGGCAAGAAACAGACATATCTCTGTCTGGTTCAAGAAGATCAGCAAAATTGACAAATCTCTAGCCAAACTGAACAGGACAGAAACAAAGAAGACAGAAATTACCAATATGAGGAATGAAAAAGGAAGCATCATTACAGAATCTACAGATATGAAAAGGACAACAAAGAATATTATAAACACCTTATGCCAATAAATTCGCCAACTTAGATGACATGGATAAGGAAACTCCAGGCCCAGGTTCACAAGCTTCACCTGTGAATTCTGCCAAACATAAGGAAGAAATTATACCAATTTTATGCAAACTCTTTCAGAAAACTGAAGAGAGAATACTTCCCAACTCATTCTATGAAACCAACATTATTCTGGTATCAAAACCTGATGAAGACAATGTAAGAAAATTATGTACCAATATACTTCATGAACCTCATGTGAGATTTCTTTCAAAAGAGTTAGCAAATCAGGGGCACCCAGGTGGCTCAGTTGTTAAGCGTCTGCCTTAGGCCCAGATCATGATCCCACATCAGGCTCCCTGCTCTGTGGGAAGCCTGCTTCTCCCTCTCCCACTCCCTCTGCTTGTGTTCCAGCTCCTGCTATCTCTCCCTCTGTCAAATAAATAAAATCTTCTTAAAGATTTTATTTTTATTTATTTGAGAGAGAGCATGAGAGGGGAAAGGTCAGAGGGAGAAGCAGGCTCCCCACTGAGCAGGGAACCCGATGCGGGACTCGATCCCGGGATTCCAGGATCATGGCCTGAGCCGAGGGCAGTCTTTTAACCAGCTGAGTCACCCAGGCACCCCAAATAAATAAAGTCTTTAAAAAAATAGTCAGCAAATCAAATTCAACAATGTATAAAATGATAATACATTATGACCAGATGAAATTTACATCAGGGATGTAAGATTGATTTTAACATTCAAAAATTAGTTTATTTCACCATAAACAGAATATAAGAGAATTGTTAACAGAATAATATATAACATTATTTGTGTTACAGCATGTTATATATATCATATAATATATTAACAGAACATAAAAGAAAAACAGGGGCACCTGCCTGGCTCAGTTGGGAGAGCATGCGACTCTTACTCTGAAGGTCATGAGTACAAGGCCCACATGAGTGAAGAGATACTAAAAAACAAAAGAAAGATAAAAGAATATAAAAGAAAAAACATATAATAATCTCAATAAATGCAGAAAAAGCATCAGACAAAACCTAACATCTCTTCCTAACTAAAAACTAAGTGAACTAAGGGGCACCTGGGTGGCTCAGTTGATTAAGTGTCCAACTCGATTTCAGCTCAGCTCATAATCTCAGGGTCTTGGGATCAAGCACCATGTTGGGTTCCACACTGAACATGGAGTCTGCTTAGGATTCTATCCCTCCCCTGTCATGTTTGCATACATGTGCTCTTTCTCTCTAAAAAAGAAATCTGTAAAAACTAAGTGAACTAGGAATAGAAGGGAACTTTCCTCAATGTGATAAAGGGTATCTTTGGGGGAAAACTACAGCTAACATCATGCTTAATGGTGAAATACTGAATGCTTCCTCCCTAAGGTCAGGAACAAAACAACACGTCCACTCTCAATTCTATTCAGCATTGTACTCAACACTGTTCTCAGTACACTAAAGCAGAATAAGGAAATAAGAGACATCCAATTTGGAAAGGAAGAAGTAAAACTGTCTCTTGAGTCACACACATACTTTATTTTTAAGTTGTTTAAGTAATCTCTACAACCAACACGGGGCTTGGACCCACAACCCTGAGATCAATCGTCACGTGCTCTAGCGAATGATTGAGCCAGGCGCCCTGAGTCACACACATTATTGTTTTTGTAGAGAACCTTATGGGATCTACAAAACCAAACCAAAACAAAAAACTAGCACCGATAGGATTTTAGGATGGTTACAGGATATACATTTCTATACACTAGCATCCAGTGGTTGGAAACTGAAATCGTTTCACATGCTATAGAATGTCACCTGAGTCCCTGATAGAACATTCCCAAGTTGGGCACAAAGGTCCCAAGCTGAGTCAACCTCAGACTTTTGCTTCCACCCTTCCAGTGCTGCGATGAGGCTCGCACCTAATATTTTCTCTTCCTATCCACACCCCGTTCTGTTCATGGAAGGGTTTAGGCAATGTGTATTGATTAGATTGTTGAGGGAAATTTTGCAAGCGAACAAAGGAAGGCACGGAGGCGAGAGGCCTGGAGAAAAGCAGCACTGGGGGCAGGTGGAGCTAGAAATGAAGAGAGACATGAAGGAAGCCAATGGAACGTGGCAGTCAAGTTGGTGGAAGGGTCCAGAGACCACTGAGCTAGCTCTTAGGAGCCTGACCATGGTAGTACGCTCCTAGCCCAGCCATGCAGCTGATCCAAGAGGCCCAGACCCAGGAGGAACATGGATGTCACAAATCCCAGACATAGAAACAGCCTCTACATCTCTAGGAGGAGGCCATGGCACACTCTGATCCTTTGGATATAATCCTGGGAGCAATTCTTCTCAGCCAGAGCCACGGCCATCATTTCCTGCCACACTCCAGGCTCAGGAGGATCTGGCTTTCCCACTGCCATGACCGATCCACCATCGACCCCCATCTACCGCCCTGGGGAGCATGGGAGAATGAGATAGCCTGGTGCCCCTCCCCCCACCCCCAGATGATGAAAAAGAAGCATCTTCAGTAAAAGATACAAGCTCCAGGGAGGTGACTGGGGTGCAGAAATCTTCCCCAAGGCTATGCTTAACCTCTTCTTCAGAGGGTGATGGGAACACTACAGTCAGCATCCCCACAGATCAAATGCCTGGGGTGAAAATTCCCGGGGGTGGGTGACCCCAGGATGAGAAGCCTGGAGGAGAGGAAGGACTTCAGGGCAGGAGGGGCCAGGATTAGGGGGAGTGCCAGATCTGAAGCCTGGCCAGAGAAGAGAGAGGAAAGGGGGCCAAGGAACAGGAATGGACGGGTTCTTAGGGGGCCCCACGCAGTTACAGACGCCTCGTAGGATAGCACGTGGGACAGGGGAGTGAAGGGTTTTTCTTCGGTCAAATCTGCATCCAGTTCCTGATGTTGGCAACCCTCAGCTGAGGGACCTAGGGCAAATGAACTTCTTGTCATTTTTTGTGTTCAATCGATGAGATAAAGCACAGAAAGTCCCCAATCCGTTGCCTGGGCTAGCAGCACTCATGAAACAGCAGTGAAGCCTGTTAACATCCATCCTCGGGGTGATGGATTGGGGAGAGTGAAAGGAAAGGCAAATTCTAGCGTGGAAGGGAGCAGATGTGGAGGGCAGGGCTGGTGACGCTGGAAAGAGGAGGGAGCAAGGGGCAGGATGGAAGAGGCTGAGATGTGAATGGGCTGAGATGCAGGACAGGGAGGGAGGGAGGGGGTAACTGGAGCTGCCCAGTTACCACCTGCCCAGGGTTCCAGAACGCCCCAGGGACGTCTCCCCCTGCAGCTCCCTGGCCCTCACCTCCTTCTCCCTGCCAGGTGCCAATGGATTCCCCTGCTGTGGCAAGGAGTCAGTGGACATTGTGGAGACGCAGTGAGAGCCAGTCCCCCACCCTCCAGGACCACCAACCCTTACCCCCTGCCACCACTGCCAAGCTTTCATATACGCCCCCAACCCAAGATCTCCCTCCATCTTGCTTCTTTTCAATATCTCCTCAGGGGCAGTGTTGTGGGGGAGGGGAGTCCTACCACCCCCCCTTCTGCTTCTGCGTCCAGCCTCTGACGTTAATGAAGGACTGAGGGGTGGTGGGGTACATTCAGGGACATGGATGGGAACTGAGCCCTTCCGGTTGCCTTGCTCTGAGTACAGAGCAACCCGAGGTGAGGGGGGACCCAAAGCCTGAGGAAGGAGAGGGAGTCACAGGGGCTGAGCACTGAGGGGAAGGGCCGCGCTAGCAGCACATGGCCAACAAGAGCTGAGGGGAGCCTTCACACACACCTCTGCCTTTGAGATCTGCCAGGCTGGGGTTGGGCAGCTCAGGAGGAGGACATCGCCCTGGGCTTCTCCCTCTGCTGGGGGCCGCCTTCTGGGCACCAGTCCTCCCGGGGGAGCTCACTGGCTCATGGGAATACTTGATCAGAAGGGAGAATCCTGGGCCTCACCTCCAGCCACCTGGATCCCTCTTCGGGGTAGGGGGCAACTTGTCAAGCTCTCCAGGCACCTCCCAAACTCACTAAAGATAGAGAACATTGCTCCAGAATTCTTGGTGGATGCAGGGACCGTGAGGGGAGTGGATGAGCTGCGGCGGGTCTTGCCAGCCTCTGTACAGGGGAGGGAATCTTGAAGGCCCCAGAGACCTCCATTCCCCCCTAAAACCACCCCACCCACCCCCCGGAAGCCTGTCATCCATTCTGTCCCCTTCTGTCGTAGCAGTGACCTAAACCAACAGCAGCCTTTCGAAGAGGAAGAGGAGATCGAGGTAACCGTGGGCAGGAGCGCCTCTTGGGGGGAGGTGGGAGGTAAGGGGCTGGACTCCTTAGGGCCCGTCTTCTCAAAATCCTTGCCAATCCCGGGAGCCTGCACCTGGTCGTGCTGGTGCACTCGTGCCCACCCACCCTCGCCAGCGCCCCACACTGTCTCCCTGCCCCAGGTGGGTCTCTGCAAGAGGGACCAGAAGGGGAGGAAGGCTCAGGACAGGGGGACAGAGACTTGGTCCTAGAAGGACCTCAGGGCCGGGGCCTCCTCAGCTTCAGTTGAAACTTTTCAGCTGGAGAAAGAATTGCTGGAACTGGAGCGCACTCACAAAGTGGACCTGGACATAGAGCAGGAACTAGAGCAGGAACTAGAGCTGGAGATGGAGTCCGAGCCAGAGCCGGAGCTGGAGCCCGAGCCGGAGCTGGAGCTGGACCCGGAGCCGGAGCTGGACCCGGAGCCGGAGCTGGACCCAGAGCTGGAGCCAGAGCCGGAGCCCAGGGACCCCGAGCAGCCAGAGTCTAGGACAGAGTCCCTCCAGCCCCACACGCCACGGCTCACCAGCCTCTGGAGTGTGAGGTCGCATTCTAGCTACCTGAGTTTGCCAGATGAGGACCAGGTATCCACCAACCATCGCTCTATCCGCGTGCAGACCTCTAACCATCTCTTCTGGGCCGACAAACATATCCAGGCCTCAGAATGCAGCCTGCGGCGGGCGATCAGCAGTAGCACAGGTAAGACCACTAGCTGTCAGGACCAGGAGTCTGACCTCGAGGACGCCTGTGTGTGCTGCACGAAGCAAATCGAAAACCCCAGTACCCAGCCAGCGCCACCCGCCACCGACTGCCAGCAGCCATCAAACCCCCCAGTGCCCTCCTCCAGTCCCTCACCAGGCATCGGCCTGGCCGATCTGGTCCACTTTGCCTCTTCCTTGGCCGTGGCCTCCTCCAGCAAGATGGACTTGCCCAACTTGGAGCATATGATCAAAGCTCCACCTCAGAAGGCAGAGGCACCTTCTACAGATCCCGCCCCCCAGCTGGCGACGGACCAGCCAGAGAAGGAAAAGCTCACTAAGGACCTGCTGGAGAAATCTCTGGAAACTGAGGAGTCACAGAAAGCTTGGAAGCAGGAAGACAAGAACTTCTTCCGCCCTTACCTGGATTTCAGCAAGCCAGGGATCAAGAGGGCCACCATAAAAGGAGAAGTGCAGCTTCTCCAGCAGCCGGCCAGATCCCCTCCTCCTAAAGGAGCCGTGAAGGGGTGAGTCTGGCCCCCAGCTTCCCGCAGAGAGGGTGGGCTGGGATGTGTGGGTGGGCCCACTCCTCACACAGCTGGGTAGGGGTGGGGAAATGGAACAAGGGGCTGGGGAGGGGATGGGGACGGGGTGGGCTGTGATGTCTCCAACTCAGTGACCTCATAAAGGCTGCTGGAAACAAGGTTCCGGTGGACTGAGGGGCAGAGCCAAGGCCAGGGCTGGAGGAGGCCCGGGGACCATGGAGGGTGAGCACTTCTGGGCCCAGGCAAGGACCTGGGTTCAGCCTGGGAAGGGCCATTCTAGCATTATCAAGCTCGGTCCCCCAGAAGGCAGGTGGCCTCACCTTCATGGGCCATGCTCAGGCTATCATCTGCCCCTCTGAGGACTCGATGGCCCAGGGTCCAGGATGCCTCCTTGGAGCAGAACGTGAAGGGAACAGTGCTCTCCAGCACCCCTTGCTTCATGGTGATGAATGGACACAACAGAGGGGCAGCTGCCCAACCGCGTGCAGCAGGAAGAGGCTCTCTTCCTCCACCGGCCCTCCTCGCAGAGGCGTCTGGGTTCACCCCCCTCCCCGACCCTGCCACTGGGGCCCAAGTGACACTCTCTCTTTTACGTTGCAGCTCGGTGCCGGGAACCAGGAAAGGGAGTCCATTATTGCTGAAAATCCATTTTAAGGTGTCGTCCCCCACTTCCCCAGTGAAATGACTAGACAAAACCAGTAAAAGCCTCCAGTGCTGGCCCCCGGCTCAGACTTTTTGTGCAAATGCTCCCCGACTAGTGAGCTCACGTGGCTGCGGCGTCCTGTATCTCGATTTCTTAGGGATGCTGCCCCCCATGGGTATTTTTCTTTCAAGACTTTATTTAAATTCTAGTTAGTTAACCCATCATGTAGTATTCGTTTCAACCCACCCCTATTTTTTAGCTGCCCCAGCCCACCTGCCCACCCTGTCCCTTGAGGGCTCTGCCAGCCTTATTTGGCCCCTCCTCACTCCCTTCCAGAACTCTCAGCCAGTGGCCGAGACTCATGACCTTGTCTGAGGCTTCTGGTGTCTTTTCTTTTTTTTAAAGATTTCCTTTATTTAGTTGACAGACAGAGATCACAAGTAGGCAGAGAGGCAGGCGGGGGGAGAGGTGGGAGCAGGTTCCCTGCTGAGCAGAGAGCCCAATGCTGGGCTCCATCCCAGGACCCTGAGACCATGACCTGAGCCGAAGGCTTTAACCCACTGAGGCCCCCCAGGCGCCCCAAGTCTTCCGGTGTCTTAGGTCGTGAAGTGGGTCTTCCTCTTGGCCTGAAGCCAGGGACATGTTCATCTTTGGAGAGGGCCTCTTGGGGGGTGGGCTGGCCAGGTGAGGAGGCAAGTCTGAAAGGAATTCTTCCCACTTCTGTCCACAGCGAGGGCCTGGTATGGGGAATGGACCGTGCCCAGGGCCTCAAAGTAGGAGAAGAGAGAAGCCAAAGGACTGGCCCTCCAGAGGCCACAGAGCCTTGAGCTACAAGTATCTCAAAATGTAGGGGCGAGCCTGAATGTAATGGTGTACTTCCCCGTGCAACCCAGACACACTTACACACGCACACACCTACCCTCCGCTGACTCGTGCACCACGCGGGCACGCACAGACACACATTCACCCACAAGACAGTTCCACACTGACCGTGTGCACAAGCACACATCAACACACTCGCCTGTGTGCCAGACACGTGTACTAAACATGCACATGAATGCACAAGCCTTCTCACGTTGAGGGAGGACAGGCAATGTGGGAGAGCTGGCAGCAAAGGGGGGAAGGGAATTCAGAATGTGGGGAGGGACGCGGGTGTGAAAAGGGAAGAAGGAGAAGGGAGAGCCTTGCTTGGGCCCTGTCAGCCTCGGGACCCACCCCACTAAAGCTCCAGGTGAAAACCCAGCCTTGCTGATCCTTGGAAGCCTGCCCACCCAGGCCCTAAGAGGGTGGGATTAGGAAGGGATGAACAGCTGGGAATGGGCCAGGGCCAATGGGGGGGGGGCGGTGGCGAGGGGGAGTGGAGACTGGAAAGAGGAAGGAGGAGAAGATATGGAGGTGAGTATCTGGGGGGCGGCTGGGCTGTTGGAAGCATCTTCTTGGAGTATTTTGTGAACTGTGGTTTGTAAATTTGCATGGTTTGGAAGAGGAGACCCTTCCCTGCCAGGAGACCTGGGGTAAGGTGGGAGTGGGCCACAGCCCCACCTTGGGGCTGTACCCCTCCTTCCCATGCCCTCACTTCCGGACTCTAAGGCCTGCTTCTCCCTGGGCTTCTGCCAGCCTGTGTTAGCGTCTTGAGTGGAGTTGCAAATTCAGATGCCTTAAGGGGAGCAGAAACCCAAGTATAAGCCAGCAGGTCCCCACCCCCTGCCAGAAGAATCGGGCCTGTGGCGAGGGACAGAGTGCCCCGCTGCCAACAGCTGCTAAAACCAACCTAGGGGCTGCGGGCCCGGGGCACTGGACTAGCCTCGAGTCTGCGACTCTGCCTTTCAGGCAGCCGAAGGCAGAAGACCAAGAGATCCCCGAAGTTGGCACAGGGAACGTACAGGTAACTGGGGCTGGCAAAGGGTCTGCTGGGACAAGCTACTGTCCGCAGAATCCCCCCTGTGGTTACAGGCTGGTGTGGGGGTCCTGGGAGAAGGTAGAGCTGAGCCTGAGCCCCCACACACCTGGTTCCAGGGCCGCCCTCCTCCCTTCCTAGTCTGAGCGCTCAGGCAGGCCGGCCCCTCACCCCTGTCTTCTTCCTGCCTCCAAGGTCCCCACAGCAGCCTCAAAGACTGCCCACACAGGACCCAGGAGGGGAGCAGGGCTGCAGGACACAGAAGGGGAGGCCTCAGCAGCCCGCTCTCCCGCTGAGCCCAAGGGAGCTAGCATCCATCAAATGCGTAGGGGCCGAGCCGTGCTCCCAAAGGCCCAGGGAGTTCAAGCACCTTGCAGCTGCCAGCTCAGTGCGGTCCAGCTCCGGGTCTCAGCGGTAAGGGCAGGGACCAGAGACCAGGTCCAAGGTGCGGGGTTTGGGGTAAGGCCTGCCAGGCCCCAGCATCTTTCTGCAGCAGGTGCAAAGTCCTTTCCCCCCTCTTCCTCCTGAATCAGCTCTGCAGAGGAGAGCCTGCTCCCCCTGACAGCCAGGCTGCTGGCAGGTGAGGCCCGGGGCCGGGAGTGGAGGAGAAGGAGGGGGTGCTCCCGGCAGAACGGCAAGGGGTGTCCTCCCCAGAGACTGGGGTTGTTGTGAGAAGTTGGTGATCATGTAACTGTCCCTCAATGCCAGTCTAACTGGCTAATCTTTACAATTCCAGGGCTCACTGATGTGTGTGTGTGTGTGTGTGTGTGTGTGTGATGGGTGGATGGACTGCACAAATGAAAGATGAAAGAGGGAAGAAGAAAATTGGGAGAGAGGGTGGGGAAAAATAATCTGAGTTCCCTGCTCCCCCCAAGAGTCTGGAGCTGTGGGGTCTACATTTGGGGGCCCCAAAGCCACGTTACCGTTGGCGGGGGCCCCTCGAAGCAGTCATCTTCAGCTCCTGCTCCCTGCCAGGTGCCGGCCGGGCACCGTGAGCCTCGGAGCACTGGGCCTCAGAGCCGGAATCCGAAGCCCAGCGCTGCCCAGTCTACTGGTGGTGTGATCTTGGACATAAGTGTTGAATGTCCAGACATGAGTCTTGGGCCTGAGACTTGAATGGGGACTTGACAAGGGCCAACACAGCAGCCACTGCTGTTCTTTAAATGTTCTCATGCCCCCGCGGTGGGAATGACCCAAGTCCTTAGTCCCGTTGTGAGCTGGAGTGGGTGGACGTCCCGGTCCCTGCGTGCCGTTCCCCTTGCTGCCTGCCTCCCTCCCCGCCCGCAGCGTTCCAGGAGATCTTCAAACTATTCAGCTCCGGCCCGACAGGCTCTGTGGACATGCGCAGCATGAAAGCCACCCTGCGCAATGTGGGCATCCAGCTGACCCCACAGGAGATGTGTGAAGCCCTGCAGCAGGCAGACTTGGATGGTGGGCGCCCCCATCCCTGGCCTTTTGTCCTCCTTCACTTCTAGCCCTGGACGAGGTCTCCTTTGCCCACAGAATCCCTGTCCTGTTGCAGAGTTCCCTCTTCCAGGAAGCCTGCTCTGATCAACACACCTATCCCATAGCCCTAAACCTTTCTGCTGTGTTAATCCTCGTGACTGGGGGATCCCCCAGGGCAAGGGCTATTTCTCCCCCATTCCACCTGGGTTGACATTTGGCTGGAGGTGGGACTGGATTCTTTAGTGTCTGGAAGGAGCTGCAGACACACCCCTAAAGCACATGCAGAGTGATCCTTCTGCGGGGGGAAGACACCCCCAGCGCCCCTTCCTCTCTCTCTCTTCCCAGGTGATGGAACTGTAAGCTTCAAAGACTTCCTGGGTGTCCTCACTGACAGCTACCGCCTGGCTCAGTGCTTGGGTGAGGGGCTAAGCTGGTGGGGGTGGAAGGGCCTAGACCAGGGGAGGCTCCTCCTCACACGCCCCCCCAACCCCGATCTGCCCCCAGGCCAGGTGAGGAACAGCCAGTTCTGGGACCCCCAGGGCCTGCAAACCCTGTTCTTAGAGATGTTGTTCAAGCTGATGAACCAGGGCTTCCTGCCTCACAGGGTGGTGCAGGAAGTGATGAGGTAGGCCCATGTCCCCAGCTTCAGGACCCAGGGTGGGGGAGCACTTGCTGCCCCCTGCAGGGGTCCCCTGAGGGAGATGGGAGCCCTGAATGCCGGGTCAGTTTCCTGTGGCCTCCTGTCCTGAGGTGGTTTCCCCACCTGTGAGATGGAGAAGACTGGGGGAGGCGGTGTCTGACGAGGCTGCCCCCCACTTGTCCCCTCAAGCTACTACACCAAGAAGCAGCGGGCTCTGCGGCTGAACCCCGGCTGGAAGGGCCGGTTCCGAGGGCGCAGCAGCGCCGGGCACCCTCACGTGGGCCTCACCTTCTTCTGCCAGGCCGCGCGTCTCAGCGGCCTCTCCAGCACCGAGCTGGAGCGCTCGCTGCACAGACTGCACAAAGCGGGTGCGCCCTGGGTCGGGCGGGGACCTGACAGAGGGGGGACCCTCCCTCGGGGACCTGCTGTCAGGAATAAGCCTCTCCTTTTCCTCCCACCGGCTTCCCCGGGCCAGGTGCACACAGCCCCTACTCTCAGATACCTAACTTGGCCGTGTGGACACTCCCAGAAGACGGGATGTGGCACCGAGCCCCGCGCCCCAATGTCCGACTTCCCAAGTCCTGCCACTCCAGCCGCCACAAGCTCATGCCCACCCAGAGGTCGCTCAGCCCCGGTGAGAGCAGAGGGAGGGGGCGGGACGGGGCGGGGCAGACAGGGGAGGGCCAGGCACTGCGTGCAAGCCGACTCCTGGAAACTGGGAGGAGGCCAGCGAAGTAACCTGGGATTACACAGGGGTTTGACCAAGGCTGGAACCGAGTCTCAGGAAAAGGGGCAGGGTACCAGATAGGAGGGGCGGGGCTCGTAGACAGGAGGACTGAGGTGGGGCTAATCCAGAGTCTCTGAACGGGAGCTGCCGGCTTGATCCTCCCCACAACCCCTCTGCCCTCCCACAGAGTTCGTGGGCCAGCCACTAGACTATCTGCGCCCCTCGAAGATGACTCCCTCCCCCCCAACTCTAGTGCAGAAGCAGCCCTACTCCCCTTCACCAGCCTGTTTGCAGAAACCTGCGATGAAAAAGTAAAGCGTTTGCGGAGCAGAACAGGCTGCGTGTGGTGGGCCGGGCACAGAGTGGACGCGGATCTTTTGCAAACATCTTTATTAATCTTGTATAAAAATAAGGTCCACGGAGAGTTTCCGGAGCTGGGGACAGAGCGCGAGGTTGCACTTTATAAGTTACAGGCCAGGCTCCGGCTGAGGCTAATATGGCTATTAGGGGGAGAGGGACGCTGCAAGCAGCACTTGGGGGAGGGGCTGGCGATGCTGTCCCCACCATGCCCCTGCACCTGACCACTTGAGGTGGGACCATCGCGGAGAATGGCAGCAGCGGCAGAGGGGGCTGCCCGGCCCAGCCGAGCTGAGGACCACCTTCCTTGGGCCCCCCCACTTGCCATCCCCCATTCCCCACTGAGTCCTTGTGCAGAAACAGCAGTTACAGCGAGAGGTCCGAGGTGACCTGCAGGGGGGGTCCCGGGGGGCGCCGGCGAGCACTTCTGCGGCCTGTGTCTGAGCGGATGTAGGGCTGGTTCCGCAGATCTGGCAGCCAAGAAGAGAGACACTCACCCTTCCGAAGTCTGCCCCGGGGTTAGGACCCTAACTCCAGGCCCCAGGCCTCACCCTTGTAGGGACCCCAGTTGTGTGCATGTGGGAAGGGACCTGTTCATGTTTACCAGACTCTACTCAAGCACACCCCAGCCACGCATGGCCCCAGGGAGGGCAGCATGACCCAGTCCCCCAAGGGCCCCCAGGGTTGTGGGCAGCTTCTGGGCTCAGAGGCCAGGCTACCCAGGTACCTGGGGGCTAGAGAGGGATCTCTTCTCCCAGGCTGGCCTCACAGAGGAGCCTGGACGTCCGCTTGCCGGTGCGGGCCGTGAAGGGCACCGTCTTGAGCACTGAGGGTTGGGAGGGAGGAGGGAGGAGAGAAAGGAAAAAAGATAGGAAAAGTAGCAAGAAACAGTGAGGCAGCCAGACCCCTAGGGTTGGGGTGGGGGGAGAACAGCATTAGAAGGACACACAGAGGATAGAACAGGCCCAGCCAAAGCCTCACCTGTGATGATATCTTCAATGGCCCCATCGCGGTCACTCTCATAGATGAGTGGCTCCTTCTGCTGCTTCCGCTTCAGCTCAGAGATGAGGTCCATCTGCTGCCGCCGGGCCTTGGGTGGTGATTAGGGAGGGGGGGTGGTCATGCAAGGTGTATAGCTCCAGCTCCAAGATCCCCTCTCCCCAGGCCACCAAACCCTAGAACATCTGCCAGCCTGGTCCCCCACAGCAGGCTGGAGCAGAAGGAAGCCATTCCCGTCCCAGGCTGCTGGGGCAGGGTCTGTTCCCAGAAATGAGGGCACGGAAGAGGCCTGGGTCTTTGGGATGGGTATCCCTGCAAAGCACCGAGCTCAGGCGCAGCTGCCCACCTTCGGTGCTGGGGCTTCCTCTTTGCTGGGGCCGTCAGCGCCTGCCTCCTGGGCTACTGCTTCCTTCTTCCACTGTTCCACTTCCTGCTCGGCTTTCTGAGGGGCCGAGGTAGGTCTCCGTGAGGGGAGTCTTATCCCGCCCCTGGACAGAAGCATCCCCCACCCTTCACGCTGGCCAGGTGGAGAGGCTGGAAGGCCCCACAGGGGTCCCAGCCTGCCCACCAGACACACATACCTTGTAGGCCTTGATGAAGCGGCTAAAGAGGGAGAAGAACATGGAGGGGGACGTGGTCTTGGGGTTCTCTCCGAAGTACTCCACCACGGACTCGTAGGCCTCCTGTGGGCACAGCCCGTCAGCCCCGCCAGCACCGACCCCTAGGAGCTCCAGGCGCCTTTAAGACACTGGCCACTTCATCTCTGCTCCCCCAGGCAGGTGGGCCCCCTGCCACCTCCCCCCACTGTGTCCCTGACCCAGGTCTTCATCCCCCACCTCCCCACCTCCAGGGCCCGGCCAGCCCTGGCCCACCTGAGCGGTCTTGCTGTCTGCCAGCAGCTTGTCCATGGTGGGCGAGTTGGCCCTCAGGAATTCCTTGAGCACCGTGCAGTCGTCCTGCCGCACAAACTCTCGCTGGGTCAACTCCAGGCCTCGCTGCAGGGAGCGCACATCCCCCAGGACGCTGTCCAAGGACACTGGGTGGGGGATGGGGCAGCACAGAAGTAGGGAATCAGAGAGGTGGCACTCCTGTCCAATGACACCCTGTGGGCCCCTCACTTCTCCGCAAACCCCGATCAGTCCCCGGGGCGGAGCCCCTCCCCCCACCCGAGGAGGGAGGACCGGCACCCATACCTGAGCCCGCCTTGTCCAAAAAGTGCAGGTCGCTGTGGAAGCCCGTGAGCTGTGGGTACTTCTCGGCAATGACCTTCACCAGGTAGTGCAGCAGTGTCTGCTTCCGGTCAGTCGACTTCATCTCCAGCAGCTGTGTGCAGGCCTGTCGTCAGCCACAGGCCACCGCCTGTTCCCCATCCCCCAGGCCAGGGAACCCCTCCTCGTGCCCCTCACCACATCCAGACTTTGGAGCCGGAAGCCATAGGCTGCCCCACGCTTGCTGCTGTTCATATAGTTGCCAAAGGCCAGGACAATCTGGAGACGGGGGGGGGGGGTGTTCAGCAGGGCGCCGGGGCTGAGGAAACCTCCTCAAGTATACACTGCACAAGAAGACGTGGCAAAAAGCCAGCCCCACACACTCAGCCCACACTGCACTCGTGCATGCACCCCTCAGGGTCATGACCCACGTACACGCCTGTGCACCTGTCTATCCTATGTGCCTGGCATACCCAATGTTGTTTTCTAAGATCTGATTTTTAAGTAATCTCTACACCCAACGTGAGGCTCAAACCCACAACCCGACATCAAGAGTCACATGCTTGGGGCACCTGGCTGGCTCGGTTGGAGGAATATGTCCCTCTTGATCTTGGGGACATGAGTTCGAGCCCCACATTCAGTGTAGAAATTTCTTCAATAAATAATTATAAATGAACTTTGAAAAAAAAAGTCACATGATACTTAACCGCCTGAGCCAGCCAGGTGCCCCTCAGCATACCCAATTTTGTCCTCTGCTATTCCTACCCGGAACTGCGCTGCTCACATCCGCTCAGTGTGTCACCATCTAACAGCCATTGCTACTGGCTCCCAGAGACTCTGCTAGACTCCACTGAGCAGGTGCGGGTGCTCTGCTAATCACACAGTGATCCCCAGAGGGGACTTGGCCCTCAGGAGTCTAAGGTATGCTGCTGTAGACATGACCGCCACCCATGCCTTAGCTCTTTCTACATGAGAACTGGGAACATAACTGTTGCATGCTAGGAGTGCAGGACAAGGCCGGGGTCTCCCTCTCGCAGCACCTGGAATAGGCAAGGAGTCATGGGTGGGCCCCACTCCCCAGACCCTGGCACTGGGCGCTCACCTCCAGGATCTGGCGGAGTTTGTCAGAGGACTTGATGGACATTGAGGCTGCGATTATGGCATTCAGTTGCTGGGGGTGCAATGGGAGAGGCGAGATAAGTTGGGGCAGGATGGGGGGCAAGGCCATGGGAAGTTCAGGTACTCCTAAACACCCTCTCGGGGAGCGGAGGCTGCCAGCTGCCTCGCTTCCACCCAGAACACACCATCCACCCCGGACACATGCCCTGCGCCCTGCCGGCCCGGCCCACACCGCTCTGCCGGCCCCGCCCACACCGCTCTGCCCCGCCCACACCGCTCTGCCTGCCCCGCCCACACCGGCATGAGCAGCTGGACAGTGTCCGGAAAGTTGCCCAGGAAGGTGAGCGTGGCCATGCGCTCCGGCAGGCGCGGGATGCGGCTGAAGCGTAGCATGAAGCGGTCCTCCTCTGACAGCTCCTCCATGGGTCGCTGCTCCTGCTCAAAGCGGGCGATCAGGCTCCGCTCATACTCCGTGGGCAGAAAGCGGGTCAGCAGCTCCAGGAAGTCCAGGCCAAGGGCCTGTAGGTCATACCTGGTGGAAGATGGGGTAGTTATCGCTCTATACCCACCAGTTCTTGAGGACAGGACTAACCACCCCCCCACTTCCTCGACTGAATAAATGAACTTCAGTATTTGCTATTTGCCAATAACTTCAGGAACCAAGAGGTAGCAGTCACGTCAGTTGGGAGCTGGGAAGCCACAGGTCCCTATCCTACAGTAAGGATGGATTGCCCAGCTGTAAATGCCATGGTCTGAGTGCCCACAGCTGGGCAAGGAGACAGGGAGGAAACGGGAATGTCTCGGTCTGGGTGTGGACTCACATTATGGGCTGTCTGCCAAACTGTCTGCCCCACCCAGTGGACTCAGTTTTCTCAGTTTTCTCTACCTGAAAATAGGAACAAGGTTCCCAGCCCTACTTCCTGACCAGGGTTAGCATGAAGCTTGATAGGCTCTGCCCCATGGATGGGACTCTTTTACTGGAAGCCTGATGGCCCCTGCCTAGTAGAGGGGCTGGGTTACTCACAAGCACAGGGCAGAGGTACTCACGTCTCAATGGCCTGGCAGATGCGGTCAGCCCCCAGGTTGCCCTTGCGCAAGGTGATCGCCAGGTTCTTGGCCCGGTTGGCCTCAATGAGGGTGGCCTTGGTGGGGGCCTTCTGGGCTGCCTTACCCTTGAGAGCACTGAGGTCTAGGCTGGGACCTTGGGACTTAGTCTTGAACTGCTCCTCAAAGTCACTCATGTCTAGCTCCTGAGGACACAGGGAGAGGAGATGAGGCTGGGCCGGCTGGGGTCTACTACATTCCTGGCTGAACCAGCCATCCAGCCCTGACCACACCACCAGCAGAGAAACAAACCAGTAACCCAGCTCGACCTTGATGGGGGAGACAAGGGGAGAACAAACAGCATCGAGGAGGAAGAGCAGCACCCAACCCTGGGGACCCACACTCCAAGCCCTTATAGCTGAAGGAAGAGCTGAACTGGCCAGGGGTAAAAAGGGGAAAGGGAAGGGCATTCCAGGCAGAAGGAACAGCATGAGCAACGGCCTGGAAGCAAGAGAACACAACCCTTTTGGAAAACTAAAAGTAGAATTAGAAGGGCTAGAGGTGCCTGGGTGGCTCCCTTGGTTAAGCATCTGACTCTTGATTTTGGCTCAGGTCATGATCTCAGGGCTGTGAGACTGAGCCCCATGTTGGGCTCCTCACTGAGCCTGGAGCCTGCTTGGAACTCTCTCTCTCTCCCCTTCTACCCCACTCCTGCACTCCACCCTGCTCTCTCTCTTAAAAAAAAAAAAAAAAAAAAAGTTGAAACCCTGGTTGCCTGTGGGGGTAGTGGGAAAGCAGCTTAAAAGGAGAACAGAGAGGGACACCTCAGTCATTAAGCGTCTGCCTTCCATCTCAGGCCATGATCCCAGGGTCCTGGGATTAAGCCCCAAGTCAGGTTTCATGCTTGTGGGGAAGCCTGCTTCTCCCTCTTCCCACTCCCCCTGCTTGTGTTCCCTCTCTCACTGTGTCTCTCGCTGTCAAATAAATAAATAAAATCTTTAAAAAATAAAATAAAAAAAGGAGGAAAGAGGCCAGACTGTGAAGGCCAGATGTGCCCTCTGTAGTGAAGGAGGGGAAAGTCTCCAAGGGAGTCAGGACACACTGCCTATCAGATGCACTAACCTTGTTTAGCTTAACCCCCATCCCTGGGCCTCCACACCCTCATCTGTACAATGGGGTGCTGGAGATGACTGAGCACTGTCCAGGCCGAGTCCCCTCCTCCCCCGGTGCCCACACTGGAAGCTAGGCAGGGTCACACTTACCTGTAGCACCTTCTCATCATTGAGCTCAGTGAACACAGTGCCCGTGATCTGGTTGGGTTTCAGTGCGACCCAGTTCAAGAGTGGCATTCTGAACTTGGTCTGTATGGGTTTCTTGGTCTTCACTCCTGGGATGGGGAGAGAGTGGTTGAGCACCCAGGGAGGTGAGGTGGGGTGGTTGGTGGGACAGAGGGTCCAGAATGACCTGACGGGACA
>PISX010011174.1:0-20515 GCA_004024625.1 Mellivora capensis
AAAGCGTTACCATATTCTTTTTCTATATCCTTGAATCTTGGCTCATATATGCTCTCCACATGGAGTCAGTAACTTTTTCTCCCTTAGCCAGGAACTCCCCCTGAAATAGAAAAATATCACAACTTACTTCTTACTTTTTATAAGAAAGTTTTTCATCCCCCCACATTATAATAGCAATTTATAGAAATGCAGAAACCATCTAATGTTAAGAAACTTATTCATGTAATTCATTACACAAATAAAAGAAAACATGCATAATCATAGCCATAGACATTTAATAAAATTCAACATATATTCTTAATTTAAAAATTTCAATTAGTTGGGCCTATAGGGGTATTTTTCTTACTTGGTAAAGAGTGTCAAATGTTATCCAAATCACTTTATTCAGAATGTTAAAATACTAGAGGCACTCCCATTAAAGTCAGGGAGTACTATTGCTACAAATTTTCAACATAGTTCTGACAACCCAGATGATGCAATAAGGAAAGAAAAATTGAGTAGCATGCATACAGGAAGTGAAGAGAAAAAAAATCATTATTTTCAGATAATTAGATTGTCTCCATATTGAACATCTGTTGCTTCTCCAGTACCTGTTGCCTCTACTTCCTGAAAAAGCTTACAAACTTCACTTGAGGGTCTACTCCTTCACACACTTTTAACCTGTGTGTTCTCCATGGAGCTCCTTAGCAACAGCAGGCAAGCATGTGACCCTAGCCCAGCCAACTGAAACACTCCATTCTCCTGGGTTATTTGGCAATGGCCATGTACCAACCATAAAAAGCCCAAGAGTGAATTTTATACATCCCAAGATCAAGGATAAAGATGGAGAAAAACCATGTCATCCTGATGTTTGTCTTTGTCCTGGACTTTCCATTGTCAGAGCAAATAAATTTCTTGTTCACTTAAGGTAGATTAAAAAAAAAAATAACAGCATTATTGAGATACAATTCATGTATCATGCAATTTACCCATTTAGAGTGTACAATTTAGTGCCTTTTAGTATATTCCCAGAGTTGTACAACCATCACAACACCTCTCCACCCCAGGTAACCACTAATATACTTTCTGTCTCTATAGATATGCCTATCCTCAAAATTTTATAGAAATGAAATCATGTACTATGTAATCTTTTGGTAGTGACTTCTTTTACTTAACATGTTTTCCAGGTTCATCCATGTTGTAACGTGTGTCAGTATTCCATTTCTTTTTATTACTGAATAATATTCCACTCTATGGGTATATCACATTTCAGTGATTCATTCACTCACTCATTCATTCATTAGGTGATGGACATTTGGCTGTTTCTACTTTTTGGTTATGAAGAATAACACTGTTATGAACATTCATGTATAAGTTTTTGAATGAACATCTGTTTTTACTTCTCTTGAGTATTTACTTATGAGTGGAATTGCTGGATCACATAGTCACTCTATGTTTAATATTTTGAGGAACTGCCAGACTATTTTCCAAAGTGGTTACACCATTTTGTATTCCCACGAGCAGTATATTAGGGTTCGAATATCTCTACTTGTTATTACTAGTACTTTTTTATTATAACCATCCTAGTGGATAAGATGTGATATCTCATGGTGGTTTTGATTGGTATTTCTCTCCTGGTTAATGATATTAAGCATCTTCTCATGTATTTATTGTCCATCTGCATATCTACTCTGGAGAGATGTTTATTCAGATCCTTTGGAGTTTTTGTGGGGTTTTTTTTCATCTAATTTTGGGATGGGAAAGGCAGTACACAAAACTTAGAGGTCTTAAAGGAAAATATTGAAAGATCCAACTACATGAAAAATTTAAGTATCTGTGTTTTCAAGGACAAACACAGTTAAATGAAAATCACTTTCCCTCTGCTTTAGAGGAGAAAATAATTAAACTGCATGTAACAAGGGTCAATGTTAATAATATAAAAAAGAAATTCTACAAATCAATAAGAACAAAAGCAACTGAAAAGCAGACAGGGCAAGTGGTAAGAATGAGCATTTCATGGATGTGCCCACAGCTAATTAACATATGAAATGGTCCCCAACCATTCTGCAGACCAGGGACTACAAATTACATAAACAAGGAGTTACATATTTTTTTTCACCAATAGTTTGGCAAAATTTTTTAAGATCACTGTTATCCAGCATTAACAGTGGGTCTCAGGAAACAGGAATCTCAAACACCCAGTTGGCATGTACATCATTGCAACTTTCTTGGAGGTCATGGCAAGATCTATCCACATTGAAGTATTAACAGGACAAATCTCAGGATAGTTAAGATTGAAGTTGGCTTTGGCTTTGTGTTTTTTAGTTTGATGTAGTCCCACTTGTCCGTTTCAGTTATGCGAGATGAATAAGTTCTAGAGATCTCCTCTACAACACCATTCTTATAGTTAACAATACAATAGTGCATACTTAAAAAATTATCAAGAAGATAGATCCCATGTTACATATTCTTACCATGATTATATATATAACATATATGAAAAATAACAAATAAACCAGAGATAATCTGCTTTTCAGTGACGCTCAAATAGAAAATGATAACCTACACCAAAAATTGGTAAGAATTAGTGTTCCTGATTCCTACCAAGATGCAAATATTCATGATTATGGTGGCTCCCTCCCTGAGCATCAGCCCCAGAAAATCTATAGAAAGAAATACAGAATCTAGTAAATAAAAGCACAGCCATCACCAACACCACACACACACACACACACACACACACACACAAACACCAAAAACAATCCCCAAAGCTAGAATCATGTAGGGAGACCTAAGGCTGCTTTGAACTTTACGTTGGGTGTGGCAAAGGCCAAGATGGAGAGTGTCTGAAGATGACAATGAGAGGTTAAATTAGAGAAAAGTGGTTTAAAATCTGTTATTGTTTTCCCCTAGATCACACTTGGACACATATTGCATACCTCTTATTACAGATTTTGGAGGCAGTGGTCCAGGAATGTGGGCAAGTGTCCATGGGGATAGTAGCAGGAAGTCCACAGACCCCTCTGGAGAGGGTAATTGGGAAGAACAAGTTGGGACTGACTCAGCTGTATAGGATTCTAGTCACCCCTCTCTCACCCCAGACTGGTGAATGGCCTCTAAAGAGACCATCTCCTTCTGATCTGAGGAGTTGCTTTGTAGTATGATGATGAACAGGTGCGTGGGGCTCTCTGCATATGACTAGGGGGTGTCCTTTACCTTTCATCCTTCCTCAGCTCTTCTCAGAGAGTAGCTGAGGCTCCTGGAAAATATGTGCCAAAATAATTCAACTCCTGGGGATATGCTACCATCTCAATAGGAAAACCACAATTAGATGACACATTCCCTCTGAAGCAGAAATTTTAGAAAAATAGATAAAAACTTAAATATATTTAAACAAAATAGAACACAAAATATGTAATATGAAACAAGAACAAAAAAATCTTAGAAAGTAGCAACTAGAAATATTAGTTAAGAAAAACATAATAGTTGAGATGAACGTAACAGATTAAATAGTGGGATGGATACAGCTGAAGAACAAATCAGTGAATTGGAAGACCAGATTGAGGAAGTCTCCCAGAAGGTAGAGGGGAAGGATAAAGAAATAGAAAATCTACAAGAAGAATTAGGAAATACAGAGGATGGTAGTACAAGTGTTAACATCCAGATGAGAGGGTCCCAGGAGAAGTAAAAGATATGTAGAAAGAATATATTTGATGAATAATAGAGATACATTTCTCTGAATTAAAAACAATCTCAGATAAAAAGGATTGATAGAGTGCAAATACGGGAGATAAGGAATACCTCACCCCTTGATACACTGTGGCAAATTTTAAGAATATCAAAGACAAAAAGAATATTTTAGAAGTTTCTATAGAGAAAGAGGTGAACAATTACAAAGCAATGAGAGTCACAGCATCAGACTTCTAAACAGAAACACCAGATATAAAAACACAGTAGAATAATATGCTTCAAATATTGAAAGAAAAACTTGGAACAAGGACTTTTATATCTAATCAAGTTGACATGTGAATGACAATGCATAATTAAAATACTCTTCATGATATAGGCCTCAAGTCACCAGCCACAAAAGATCCACATTGAAGACTTTTTGAAGTATTCTTTAAGAAAATGAATTCAAACAATGCAGCAAGATATAGTAGAAGCAAAGGTAATAAAACATCTTGGTAAATTTATTTGTTTGCTTTTATGGACAAGATCAAAGGAAAAAAAGGAAAGAGCCTATACCACATGGATGAATCATAGTAGCATAATTTTAACTGAAAAAGGGGTATTTCAGAAAGTGCTGGTGCTCAGCCATTATCACCCCAAGTTTGAAAATGAATAAAACTAACATATATATGCTTATATATGTATATATTTGTATTTAATGTATATGTGCATACATATATATTTAAATATACATATACATCTGGTAAAACTACCTATTTTTAATAGGACTACCTATTTTTAGTAAAAACTACCTGTTTTTAAACTACCTATTTTTAAAAGTAAACATGATATTCAGCAGAGTTACTCTGAGAAAATGGGGTCAGGGGCTGGATGAAGAGGAATATAGGTAGTTGTAAGTTATCTGTAATGTTGGGTGGTGGTCTGTGATGTTCAGTTTCTACAAGCTTTTGCACCTGAAGTCCATAAGAACATGCAGTTAAGGGAATGCGTGATGGTCCTATTCATTTGTCTTCTAGCAGTTGCAAACTGTTTCCCAGCCAGTGTGAGCTTGCCCACAAACCCCCTGCATGAAGTCAGCCTGGCCAGAGACAGGCCCCAAGGTTCCCATGTGGCCACAGGCAAGGGTCCCTCACCTTAGGTGCCTATAAGGATGTGTTACAAGGAGGAGTTTGAACACGTGGCCAAAGAGAGGAGAGCTAGAGAGCAATCAGGGCACAAGTTTTGAGGTCAAACAGCCTGGGTTCAACTCCCATCCATGCCCCAGAGGAACAATTGCCATTCCATTACTGAACCCCCTCTAAGCCTGATGAAATGATACACTATCACATCTCAGAGCACTTGGCACATGGCACGTGCTCAAAAATATTAGCAGAATATACAAAGAGAATGAAGATTAGAATCATAAAATAAGAATAAGAAATAAGAAGCACTTCTCTAGAAACAAACAAACAAAAATCTTGGGGGGATTTGGGTCAGGTTCTTTGACCTAAGATTGTTGATGAATTCTGGAATTCTGTGATCGTTCCTCAACCTTTGTCATTTGCCTTTAGTTTTGCTTTGTTTGTTTCTTAGTTTCCTAGTAAACATTTTGAAAAAGTCCAACCTTATTTTGGCTGAGTGAAGGGGGAAAGGGACTTGGCTAGAAGAGCAAGGAGGAAGCTGTTTGCATTCCTGCTGAAGGGGGCCACCCAGGCCTCTTGAGCTGCAGGGTTGGGACGGGGACAGTAAGTGGACCTCACGTTCTTTGAGCCCCTACTCAGAGCCAGGCACTGTGTTCATTGTTTTCATGAAGGTCAGAGCAAGGTCGGGTGGTGTTGCAGCCGCTCCTAAAATGCCAGGATTCTATACATTAGGTTTCCTAGGTCTCAGTGAGTGAAGGTGAACTCAGAGAAGCAGTTAGCAGGTTTGTTCTTCATCACCTCATTCAAGGTGAGGATGTGAGTGGCAGGGCTCCTGCAGGCCATCCCTGTAGGAGTCCACCTGCCTGTGGTAGCCCCATGAACGCTCTAAGGTGCTTCACCCTTTTTAGGCCCCCAGGGAAGTCTGAGCCCCACCCCTGCCCTCCTCCCTACACCGCCACTTCAGTTGCTAGTAAAGACCCAGAGGTGTAGAGGTGCATGCGATCTACTTGTCCCCCTTTTGGAAGCCAGTGGCCTCTGGGCCTTCTTGAGGTCATGTAGGCCTCTATGATCACCCAGGCTCTCCCCGCAGCTTGTTCTGGGGTTTCTGGGAGTTTCCCGGATTATCTCCAGTTTGCCTGAAATGCAGCCTCTTTTCTCCATCCTGCTGCCCCTCCAGCTCCCTTCCGGCAAACCCTTGGGAAGGTGCCAGTGTTCCCTCTCCCAGCGTGCGAAAGCTTGGATCACTGAGGGCCCTGGGTCCTCACTGGCAGCTGGCACTGCACACACAGACAGCCCGTGGGTGGGGCTGGTCCCAGGGCGGAGAACAGCCCTGAGAGGTGGCTGTCCATAGACCACCGTCCTGGCCCCATGCTGACTCCTCCGTGACATCTGAGTCTTCGTTGCATTCGACGCTTCATCTTTTGTCTTCCTGCTTTCCTGAAATAAGGAATGACAAATCATCCCAGAACCGGAGCCACATGTCCCCAAATGCGTGTGGCTCAGCATCAGTCATGTTTTTCCAATTATCCCTTGTTCCGAATGCCATAGTTAATACGCGCGTGCACACTCACACACATACCCAGGACAATTTTTAGCTAGACATCCAGGCTCCTCTTTTCCCAGAACCCCATCGCCCTTCGAGGCCGCACCCCATCCAGTCCCTCCATCTCTGCTCCACACCCCCTGGAGCCCCCTGGCCTCTGGGCTCACCCATGCTCTGGGAAGGCCAGTGTTTCAAGACAGGATGTACTTATTTTTGTGTTGTCTGGAACGCCCTCCGTCGCCCCTACCCTCCCCCCTCCTGCCTCTGGATTTCTAAATCCTGCCCATCCTTAGGACCCAGGGCAAGGCGGTCTGTCATGACCACTTCCCGAGGCCTGACACCCACGCCCATACCCCAGAAACCCTAGGTCCTCCTGGACTCAGGCGTCCAAATGAGCGCCTCCCAGACTTTCGGAATTGAAGAGTACTTCCTGTGAAGTTTTTTTTAAAAAAATGGTATTTGGGACTGATAACAAAAGGAGAATAGGTTCAACGGAAATACAAATAAAAAAATAAAAAATAAGTAAAAATCACTCCGTTCCTTTTACCTAGAGGTAACCACCAATCACATCTCCATGAGGGTCTGAAAGAGAGACACACACATGCACTCACACTTTTTAAAGAAAAAGAATTGAAAGTCATAATTACATATGGCTTTAGAGCTGCTTTTTCTACCTTAACAATGTAACAGCTTTCCACAAAGAATCCCTTTCTACGAAGAATCCCTGTCAAAAGATTCCATGCATGACCACAAAAGAGCATTTATACTTTTTAGAAAAAAAATGATTTATTATAGAAAACTTTAAACATACAAAAGCAGAGACAACAGTATCATAGCCCCCCACGTACTCATCATCCAACTTCAATAATTATTAACATTATCTCCCAGTTTCGTCCACCCCCTGCCCTTTTCCCCTGGAGTATTTTAAAGGAGAGCCCAGATATGATTTTATTTCACTGTAAGTAAGAGTTGTCTTTATAAGGTCCGCTGCTGGAGATGAGGCTTAGTAACCTACAGGCAGTTTGCCTGCAGGCCCACTTTCTAGCGAATCTGTTTCATTCATGACAGCAGCATCGATGATTTGAAAAATAGTCACACATACACGTGCGAGTTGTATTATTTATTCAGCCTTCAGTTGGTGCTTGTAGGGCATATGGATGTACAGCTCCTTTGCAAGAGTTCCAGCCCGCAAACCAGGCCCTGCTGGTCTGATTCACTCACGCAGGCATTCCATCAAACTGCCTAGCATTTGTCTCTGGTTGGTTCCCACATGTGAGTTTTCTCTTTCAGCCTCAGCACTCTGCCATTACACTCCTTTGGTGTCTGTGCTGTGCACAAGGCGGCAGGCGTCAAACTGAATTCCAACCATCAAGATACTCAGGGGTCTTCTAGACCCATCTTCTCGGTCTGCATGTGGGCAGACCAAAGACCAAATACAGGAGGAAGGATCCCCTCGGGGGCAGAGCCAGGACAAAATCTCAAGTCTCCTTTCTCCCTGCCTGTTTTCTGCACCTTATCGCTCTGTCTGTAGGCAGAACTTGGTGGAGTGGCCAGGACATGGGGAAAGTGTGACCTTGAGAATGACATCTTTAGCATCTTGGCTGAGTTGCTGTGGCGTTGGTCCCTTGTGGGGGTTTCCAGGGACGTTTGGAGCCTCAATCCTACTGCTTACCTCCCTTTCTTCTAGGTTTCCTGCCGAGGGAGGCTTGAACAGGAAGATAAAATCCAAAAGGGAAACAAAGTAATAGCTTCCTAATCTCCGCCAGAGTGCCCAGCATCTCCTTACACCAGGGCTGCTCTGATATACTAGGCTGGGAAGGAGGCTCAGTCTGGAAACCGGATGGGAACTTCCTTTTCCCAAGTCCCTGTGTCTCCGTGTGTCTGCCCCGCGTGGTCGACTCTGCGTCTGTTCCCCTGACCCTCTGTAGGCTGGGCATACCTTGTGCACCCAGCCAGAGGCAAGCCGCGAAGGACACAACTGTTTTTGCCCCTGGGAGCCACACTATAGCATCACAAGTGAGAGTTGGCAGGAGGCTGGCTGGGCCTATCTAGGAGAGCTGGGTCCCAGGAAGGAGGGAAGTAAGTGGCACTGGGGTGAAATCTGGCCAGGGGAACGTCAGCTCTGACAAGACCAGCAACTCTTTGAGTAAGGAGCAGATAAGAGGGAGATGAGAACAAGGTCTTAGTTGCCCCCTGCTGACCTTTCCTAGATTGGAGAGAAGCTTGGGGTGACCCCCTGCTCCGTGAACCAAGCTGAACTGTGGGGCTCTGAATCTTGGGCCTCCCCGTGCCTATGCAAAGGCTTAATGTTTACTGTTTTGCCTATAACCTATAGTCACTTGATTAAAACTGCAATCAGTTGTCTTTGTGAGCCACTGTGCCAGCCAGTTATGTGCCTCAGTCATACCAAACTGTACTACAGAAAGTCAAACTATTGTATTCCCTATTTTTTTTAAATTTACTCTTCTTCTACCAGAAGTTTTAGATCTGAAAGCTGATTTTCTTCTCCCGTCCTCCTTCCTCCAGTCCCGTCCTTTCTTGCATCCATCTGCATCTTTGGGGTATTTACTGAGGGTCAGATTTTTCTACCAGGCTCAGGGCTTCTGCCATTCAAAGACTTCCAGATGGGAAGGAGGCAGCTGGACAGAGGCATTGGGAAGGAGTGGGGCCTGCGAGAAAAGTCATTGTAAAAACTTGACCAGCCATTAGACACACCCTCAGCTCCATGCATCCCCACCCCTGGCACTGAGGAACAGAAATCAGTCACCAAAGCAGCAACCGAACCAAAGCCTCTGCTTTGGAGTCTGGCCAGCAGAGCTCCTGGGTCTTCAGACAAAGTGAGGAGGCTCAGGGTAAGACCCAGCCTGAGTAGCATAAAACCCAGGGGCACTGGCTCCTCAGAGCATCCACAGGGCTGTTTTGAGAACCCCAGGACTTATTCAGTCATCTCAAACAGTCTAGCTCTTTCCTTTAGGTTAGTACAGAGTCTCCCATGCGTGGCATACAGCGAGCAGGTGCAAGCTCGCACACACGCGGACACGGACACACACACACACACGCACCCAGTGGGATAAAGCTCCCATCACTCCCCTAGTCTACATACCCCCCAAGTTTCCTTCCCACCCTCTCATTCCTATCACTAAGAAGCTGGGCACGTTCAAGTGGACGAACTCTGGGGCATCTGGGTGGCTCAGTCGGTTAGACAACTGCCTTCGGCTCAGGTCATGATCCCAGGGTCCTGGGACTGAGTCCTGCATCAGGCTCCCTGCTCAGCGGGAAACCTGCTTTTTCGTCACTCTCTGCCTGCCGCTCCCCCTGCTTGTGTAAACTCTTTTAAAAAATGGATGAACCCTTTCTATGTATTGGATTGATTACAAACATTTATTAAGCACCCACTATGTGCTTAATTTTAGACTGGGTGCTTTTGGAGACAGAAGGAAAAAATATAAAAGTCCTCCTCTCTCTGGCCCCATGAGAAGATTTTATTATGGCTTTATAAGGCATCAGTCTAACCTTCAGAAACTGAGGGAAAGACAGGCCATCCAATTGTGTGGTTCAGGTTCTTGGACTGGGAACTCCAAATAGGAAGTGGTCTTGGGGGTTTCCTGGAGAAGGTTTGAGGGGATCTGTGACATGAGTCCTGGACAAGTTGGGGGTAAATGCTCTTCCAAGGGTGGGAGGAGGAGAGTGGTGTCCCAGGTGGAGGATAGAACGAAGGCGAAGGCCTGAGGCAGGAATAAGCCCAGTCTGCACCCAGGATGGAAAGGAGCCAGGCCAGGGTAGAGGGCAGGTGCGCAAGCCAGAGAAGAATGTGAAGAAAAGGCTGGTGTGGGAACAGCTGACGGCGGGGGCCTGCGTCACACATTTGTAGGACACTCTGCCTGTAATTTTTCTGGAGAGGTAGAGAATTTGGGTCTGCATGTATTTTTAGCCTCGTCTTTTCCGCCCTCTTCTAAGCAACGATCCTGAGAGCTTTCAGCCTGAGGTCATCTGTTTTCCTAGTCCCTGTTCCAGGGAAGCAGATGCCAGCACCACCACCTCACGAGAAGGCTGCTGCTGCCCCGGCGCTGACCCCAGGAGAGCGACGTGTCCACTGGACCACAGGAGCAGCCTGTGGGAGGCCACCCCCGTGGCAGGCTCAGCAGTCGCGGGCTCTGCCAGGATGGCACCCCTCTGTTCTGGCATGACCCTCTGTGGTGCTGAGAAACCCTTCAAGGCCTATACCCACTTCCCTTCGGGGCTGACAGGGTGAGAGGTTGTGGAGGGACCTGGGGTATCAGATCTAGCTTTCGCTACTCTGCTGGTTATAGGGGACTTTGCCTTTCTTAGCTCCCTGCCCGCCTGCTCATTCCCTCTCTGTCCCTGGCTCAGTTCCTCCCTTCCCTGCCCCCACTGCGGCTATTTCCCAAGGGCCACCGGCTCCATGGAAGCATCTGCAGCACACCCCCAGTCACCCTTGGAGGAAAGCTCATTTACTTCTTTGCCTTCTAGATCCACATTTTCAAGTCCCTGGTAGACATGACTGCTGGGGAAAAAAGAAAAAAACAAAAACAAAAACAAAAAAAACCAGGACCCAAACCAACTCATAATTTTCCCTCTGGAGCGTAACTCCTTTCAGCCATGTTGTTCCTGTCAGAGGTAACAATCTCTAATCTCCATACTGGAAGCCCCTTAGGCAGGCCCCTTGCCTCCTCTTTAATGCTTCTATCCAGTGAAAGGACAAGACAGATTCATTCTTTCTCGATCTGTCTTTTGCGTTGATGCTATACCCACCCCTTCAATCTTGGCTCTCATCGATGTTTGGTTGGATGAGCCCAACAGCCTCAGATGGTCTCTTCCCTGCAAGCCATGCTTACCCCTCTGCTCTACATGGCCACTTCCTGCCCGATGGAGGGTCTTCTGGGTCACCTCTTTTCTTGTCTCATCAAATCTCAGGTCTTCTCCTTGGCTTCCCAGTCCCTACCTCAGCCCCTTCTCCTGTTCAGCTTTAGCTTCTCCCCTCCTCCACTCCACTTGCTGGGGACTGCTCCCCAGGCCAGGAACGTATCAAGCTCATCCCATCTCAAGGTCTTTGTCCTGGGCTTCCCCCACCTTCCTCCCATCTCTCCACTCCATTTCAAGTTCCTAGCAAAGATTCAGTCCTGTAGAAGGGAACTTTACTTCCTGGCTCAAAGCACACAACCCATTCCAGCCTGGAAATGTCCTCAGAGAAAGTTTGCAAGTCAGAGAGGAAAACCCATCTCACTGTTAAAATGGTTTCTCTATTTCTGTTTGTATCCCAGTGGTACAAAGCATTCAGGTTTATGAGATTGGGTCTTCTGCAAAGCTTGCAAGACATGAGTAGACATGAAAGAGATTTCTTGGGAGAAATGCCTGTGAATGATAAAGGAAAGGGAGCTCGAGAAGGTGAGATGAGCCTTCACATGGCAGTGCAGATCTATCCCTGGTGAAGGGACAGAGGAATGGAAGGATGACTGGGGAGGAGGAGTCTGAGACCGAGGTGCAGTTACAGCAAAGTCTCAGTCGGGATGAGGAGTCTGATGGGGCATCCCTTGGCTGCAGTCAGCTGGCCAAAATGTCCTCCATCTCCAGGAATGGGCCAGCCTCAGTGCCCCTGCCAGATTTCATCATTGGTTGCCATTGCCCCTGGGAAGCAAGGCCTTGGCACAAACGCTGTGACAGATCTAGAAGGCAGCACCTGGGGCCGTCTTCCCATATGCTCATCAAATCAGGAGTTCCGAGCCATGCATTTGCTTATTATCTGCCTCTCGAGGCTTGATTTCTGCTGCTGAAGAAATATTCAAGTAAGGCCTCAGATACTGAATCGTTCCAAAGTTATTGGAATGAGCTAGGCGTTCCTAAAGAGAATTCCTTGAGAGAAGGGGGATCTGTCTTCATGGTCACATGAAGCCATCATTGCCGTGATTACCATCATCACCACCACCATCACGACCATGATTGCCACCATAATCCCTGCTGCCACCACCATCACCACCATCGCTACTCCCATTGTCGTCGTCACTACTACCAACAAGTGGCATCACAAGGATGAAGTCAGAGACTGTGGCGTGGGGGAAAGGATTCTGCTTAAAGACTTAACACCTGGGCTTTAACCCTGTGTCTGCCACCGGTTTTCTGTACGACCTCAGGCAATACTCCCTGTGAATCTTATATCATTTTCCCATGTAGCAGATAACTACAGTGCATCTTCTCTAAGCCAGGCAGTCCTGGGTGAAGCAAAGTGTAGGCTGAGATTGTCATAAGTCTGATTAGCTGCCAATTCTGAAGCCAAAGAATCAATGGCATTGCCTGATGATTGATCACACCCAAGGTTTTGTGAAAACAGTGGTCATGGTAGCTGCCGAATGGGATGTGACCTTGCCCTGGTTAGAATACCCAAGGGCAATAAAAGAGGTTTTATATTTTATCCAGTTCCTGTGGGGAACCAAAAAATACGTCAATAAACTCAAAGTCCTCAGAAGTGAGGAGGAAATTCAGGAGAGGACTTGGGGCTTAAACTTCAGCACACATCTGTTGAGGCCCAGGGAGGGTAAGGCCTCCCCCACGGGTAGCACAGCACGGTATGGCTGAGCTGGGCCTGTGATTCTCGGCCGCCAAGTCTTTTCTGGAGCTGCTGGAGGAGGATGGTGGCTGGGGTGCGGCCCGTCTGGGATGGGGACAGGAATGTTGCTAGAATACAGCTCGAGGGTGAAATGAAGGCCATAGGCCCTGGGTGATGACAGAGGCAGCTGCCGCAAGCCAGAGTCCCAGCCACATCTGGGCTGCTGATTGCACAACCCAGCTGTCGGCTGGGCCTCCTGACTCCCCAGTGGGATGGGCTGGCTGGGGGACTGGAAGAGGGTGGGCTGGAGGCCTTGGGAAAATTCAGCACCTGCAGATGGGTCTGGTGAGTCCCTTCTCTTTTCAGAGGATTCCCTGGCTAAGGATGAAAGTTGGGGGTGGGGGCAGGAAGCCAAGGGGTCCTTCTCAGTTTTTAGTATTCCCTTTGTTTCCACCAGCCTCTGCTCTCTAGGTCACCCCATGTTCCTGAAAAGGGAATTTCCATAGTTCCCTTCCCACCCATCCTAGGACTGGCAGGGGTGGAGGGTGAACCGAGGGGCAAAAGGGAGGTGGAAATTCCCTTAAAGTTGGCAGTAGTGGGGGATGCCATGTGTAGGACTGAAACTACTAATCTGTGACTTCAAGTCCATTCCAGGAAGGATGTGTTTTCTGCTCCACCCCCCTCACCCCCGCCTGAAACCCCTGTGTTCCCTGGAATCTGAAACAGGTCCTGATCCTGCTCAAGTTGTCCACCTTTTTATCAACCTGTGCCCCTTATCTGCTCCCTCTTCATGCAGATGTTAAGGCTGATACCTGGCAAGAGGAAGACAGAGTCCTGGGCCATCCCTGAGGTCAAGTGCTGTGTCATTCCTGCCCCACGGTCCTGGGATTCCTTAGGGAATGGATATAGAGTATTCAAGGGATCAGGGAGAAGGGGACCTTCCTTCTTCGTGAACAGGAAGAGCTAGGTGCTCTTTTTTGTTTGTTTTTTTGTTTGTTTCTGAGAACGGGCACCCAGAAAATACCACATTTTCTCAATTTGAAAGCTTTTTGTTTAGTTGTGTTGTTATTTAGTGAGGGGAGTTTTGGGGGGTGGGGTGGCAGGTCTTCTTATCAGCAGGATTTGTGGTTTTCCAAGATGGAGGCAAAATTCTAACTATCCAGGTTTCTTTCTGCAGTTGTGGCTTGGATAGAGGTGAAAGAGCTGGGTGAGAAAGTAGAGACCTCTCTCTTCTTTCCATGACCCCATACCTAACTCACTTCCCACACAAGGGGCACAAGTCTTCAAGGGCTGGAAGGGAACTTAAAAACATGCCCAGGCTATGTTTAGATATATCTAGGAGCAGGAATCACAGAAGACACCCAAAGAATTCTATCCTATGTCAGGACCACTTGGAAGGTGAAAGATTTCTTTTTCATGTGGAATTGGAAAAGATCCCCTTGGAGCTCTGTGGTTTGAGTTCTACCCATATAAACAACAGAGAATAAATGCCATCTTTAAGAAAAGGATATATCTTAGATTTTCTCTTATTTTGATAAAATTTTCATACATAGTTTTTTGCTTTCTAAATCCCTCCCCCACTGAGAAGTTCTTTCTGTTTGCCAACATTCTTTTGAAGTGTTGAGTCCATCACTGACCACAGTGCATCAGTGATGATGCTGAGCCTACAGGACCTTTCTCAATGATGACCTGGCACTTTCATTTCTTCATTCCAAGCAGCACATTTTTTTTTTTGGTGTATGTCTTTTCATTTATTTGTTTCCTACTAAGGTTGTAGTCAGTTAAAATTCTTAGGTTCTTTACACATTATAAAGTAGTCTTCTGTATCTTCAGCAATCTGAATTTGGCTGTTTTCTTTGACCTTGATGAAAATTGTGTATTAAACCTATATTTTTAAATATTTTACTTTGTTAAGCCATCCTACATTTTTTCAGCAAATTTATTAGTTTTCTCTTGCTGCTGTAGCAAATTATTACCATCTTGGTGGCTCAGAACAGCATAAATTTATTATCTTATAATTCTGGGAATCAGAAATCTAAAATGAGTTTCATTGGACTAAAATCAAAGTGTAGGCAAGGCTGCATAATTCTGGAGACTCTAGGAGGAAATCAGGTTCCTTGCCTTTTCTAGCTTCTAAAGGTTTCCTGCAGTTCTTGGCTCATGATACTTTCCCCCAACTTTAAATCCAGAAGCATAGCATCTTCAAACCTCTCCTAGACTCTACTTCTGTCATCACATCCCCTTCTGCTCTTCAAAGGATTATTTGATTATGTTTGGCCTAGCCAGATAATCTAGAATGATCTGTCCTTCTCAAGGTGCTTAATGTAATGACATCTACAAAGTTTCCTTTCCCATGTAAAGTTATATACATTTTCATAGGTTCCGGGGAATAGAACTTGGACATTATTTTGGTGGGAGGCATTGTTCTGCCTACCACAGTCAGTCAAGATTTTTGGTCCTGATTCTATCACCTAATGCACTAGTTAATTTTATTATATAGCATCTGTCATGTTAGCATTCAGCCATTATTCTGATCCTAATTATTGATTAAAAAAACATTGAGGAAGACAGGATTTTGAACACTAAAATCCTTCATCAGGCTGACACTGATTCATTAGCTAAGTCTACATATAGCCTTCTTTTTCCCCTCCCTATCTTCCTTTTTTCTTCTACCTTCCCTCCCTTCTTTATGTGAATCCAAATTGCATAAGCATTGCACCAAGTTTCAATGTATGAGAGGGAACAAAATAGAAATTGTTCCTTCCAAATTGGATCTTTATGGTGGACTGGCGAAGAAATATTACTGAACAATTCTATCAGTTAATATTAGATTTGGCAGTGCTTACTAACAATCCAACTTAAATTCCTTAATCTGATTCCTAAAATTAAACACATTCCTAAAATCTGTTAACTTTCCCGCATGAGAGAAGCCTAAAGGTAGTCAGCCCAAAGTTGGTACATGTGCATTTATATTATTTGGAAAATACATACTCATTTTTGTTTTATGAGACTTACATTTTCTTTACATTACTCTGTGACAAAGTCTAAAGTTACTCAATCTATAAACTCTTTTTCTAAGCAGTATGAAGACCAAGCACTCCCAAAATTTCATTAACATTATTTTCCAGCATTTCATTCCCACTTACGTAATTGCCAAATTTAACCATCACAATCATTATTGTTTTATAGATTTGATACTTGTTTAGATTCACCTACATGCTGATCAATTTCTTTGCTCATTATCGTTTCTCCCATCCCATTGCTGAGCTCTGAGAATCTTTCTTTCCTTCTGAAAAACACCCTTCTGTAGTGTACTCTCTCTTACATTTGTGAAAATATTATTTCATTTTCATTTTTTACTTTTATGGTAACTGAGTGTAGAATTGTAGTTGACACTGAATGAGTTGCAGGGTTTATTACTTTGAAGATGCCCCACTTGTTAATTGATTTCTTTTGTTACTGATGAAAATCTGCTGACATGTTGGTCCTTTGTGAGTAATTTTTTTCCTTGGCTACTTTTAATATCTCCTCATTATTTTTGGGGGTCTGTGATGTGTCTACATATGGATTTATTTTTATATCTCCCATTTGAAGTGGTTATTTCTTGAATGTGAGTTGTATCTTTCATCAAGAACTTGAAAGGTTCTTAGTTATCTTCAAATATAACATCTCCTTCATTCTCTGTTCTCCCATTCATAAACTTTTATTAGAAACATGTATTTTCTCATTCTATCTTCCATATTTCTTGAATTCTCATTATATTGCCCATTTGTGTTTCTTTCTGTCCTGCAATTTTTGGGTACTGCAATTCAGAAATGACTTCCAGTTTACTGATCCTCTCTTCAGGTGTGTTTAATATGCCCATTCATTGAGTTTTTAATTTTGATGATTTTTCATTTCTAGAAGTTCTACTTGGTTTTTTTCAAATTCATCTGATCTTTTTTAGGGAGCATGTTGTTCTTTTCTCATATATTTAATTAATTAATAATTTTTTGTCTATGATAATTAAGATGTTTATTTCACACTATTTATTTGGTAGTTCTACTATCTAAAATCTAAAGAGTATAATCCAGTTACTTGTTTTGCTTACCAACTCTTACTCATGACAGAACTTTTTCCTTCTGAGTTTTATCTTCAGAAGGTCTTTATTTATAGGCATCATGTGCAATCTGGGTTGAGTATTTGCTCTTTAAGGATTTTGTTTGCTTCTGCCAGACATCCTAGGGATATGCCTGTGATGGAACATTTTTTCATGAAGATCCTACAAAGTGTGAAAACATGAAGCCCAAACTTGCATGAGGGCAGGTGAATGGTTAAATATTCTCAGAGGTTAATTTTTTCCACATCTGGGTCATAGAGAGAGAAGGTAGGTAGTTGAATAGAATACTATTCTATTCTTGTACTAAGGATATATCCCAAGATTCTGGCATTATGAAGGATGATAAATTCCAACTCCCTAACATTCATGAGGCCATGTCTATTCTCTTATTTCCAGTAGAGCATTAAAACCAAAGCATCTTAATTTCTGAGTTTTAGAAACCTTTATGTATATGAAACCATCCAAAACAGAATCTCTTATCTTGGTGGGAACCCAACTAACCTCTTTCACATAAGGAAAAACAAACAAATAAAGAGAAACAATTATTTTTGAAGATAATCCAGGCTTTCTGCTGAACACTGTATATCTCCTGAACACTGCATCATCTCATTTAATTTCCAGAGCAATCCTAAAGACAAATATTATCTTCATTTTTATATATAAGAAAACAAATCCTTGGAAAAGTTAAGTAATTTTCTCAAAGTCACACAGCTGTAAGTTTCATAGGCCATAATCCTAAATTTAATAATGTTACAGCCCAGACTTTCTCTCATTACATACACATATACATATGGTATATTAATATGATAATATTAATGTATTGTTGGTATTATAATAAACATTTGAATATTATTATATTATTAATATTAAATATTATCCAGTATATATTAAAGTGCTACCTCCTTCCATCTTTTAAAAAAATGTCTTTCCATTATCTGTGCTTCCCTTCAGTTAATGCCCTAATTCTCAACTTAATCACAAAATGGATGTATTTGGAAGATTGGTGGAGCATGATCCTATTCAGGAGTCTTTGCCATCAGACTTCCCCTCCTTCTGTATCCCAAGAACACTTTTGCTTTTGTCTCTAATGCTGCATCTGTAGCCTTTGTCCACCTTGTCTTTGGCAGAATATTTTATTGTTTCTCAAGTCCTTGTTAAAAGCACCTTCCTCCTTTAGCTTATTAAATTCTGCTGATTCTTCATTGCTTTTTCTGCTTTATATCTCTTCCCTTTTTTCATTTCAAAATGTATGTATTTTCCCACTTTTCCTCATATTCTCCTTGACCTTTCTATTAGTCCCTTTTTCCCCCTGGATGTCTCACCAATCCCATGGCTTTGATTTCCGCCTATAAGCAGGTGACCCTGCTCAGCTCAGGCTTCTCACTCCAGCTCAGGCCCACATGTAAAACTACCAACTAGACATCTCTGCCTGGATGATTCACAGAGAACACAGATTCAATGTACCCAAACATCTACTCATCATCTTTCTCCTAAAACCTGCCTTGGTCCTGTCACAGACAGTACCACATCAATTTCCATTCAAGCCTAAATCTCTGGTCCTCTCATAACTTCCTTGGGTTGTATATCACCTTGCAGATTTTCTCAACCCATGACTCTTCTAAGATTCTAATATTCTTGTGGCCTCACTCTCACAAACTTACTCTTGTTTTCCCCTATCCACGAATGCCTCTTCTCTGTTTCTGGCATTCAGACCTTCCCCAGCCTTCAGAATCTACCTACATTTAACTCTTATAGGAGTCATTCCTGATCTTTGCCTCCTTTAAACAAACTCCATAGTACATTATAACAGATGCTGTTGGTGCCCACAACTTCTTGTTCTTTCCATTTTAGTGCATATCCTGGTTCAACTGCCAACCAGCCACACTCACACTTACTTTCCTGCAGGGTTTATCTGGTTACCGGTAGCTTTGTTCTCTGTATAGTAGGCTAAAAGTACCTGGGAGTTTTAATGCTTTCTGAAAACAGTTCTCAACCAATAAATACCTAGCTCCCTCACTTTGGGGTAAAATAAATGAGTGGGTGTCTTACGCTGGCCCCCAGAGAATCTCTAGTAGAATTAGATTCTGGTTGTTGGCTTGTTGGAGCACCCTTTGACCACACTCTATTCCCTGTCCCATGTTCCTGCTCCAGTATTGGTGTTTCTGGGAAACACCTTTCAAATAAACTACTCAGCTCAGATCCTTATTTCAGGGTCGGCTTCTGGGGGACCCTAATTAGGAAGCATGTCGTGTCTGTCTCTGCTAGCACACTCAGGTCTTGGAGGGCCAGGCTGGGCTTGATCTCTCTCTGCAGCTCTGGTTGAGCCTCTGCCCTCAAGAGCAAGGGAATTGTAGTTTAATGAAGAGGCTTTGGAGACTAGGGAGGAGTAAGCTATGGCCTGCTCACGAAGTGTCCTGTCAGAAGGAGGATACTGGACTCTCATCAAAGGGTGGGGGGAAGAGGGGTTATTACTGAAGCCATATGAAGAGGAGAACACCCAGAAGAGAGAGGCAGGGGGAAGTAGAGTCCTTAGTGCTATGGAGGCCAGCCTGGGAAAGCACCAATGGATGTTCCAATAAGCCAAGCTGAGACAGGTGAAGCTGAGGGTCATGAGTGGAGAAAAAGGGAAAGATTTACTCTAAAAAAAAAAAAAAAGCAAACAATGAAACTTGAAGGATATCCACTACTCAGGCATGACAGTTCTACCTTCTGTCCCAGTTAGGTTGCACTAGACTACTGTGTGTGGCCTCACGGGGTTTCTCCAGGCCAGTAGCTCCCAGAGCCCCATGCCCTGGACACCTGCCTGTCCGCCAACAACTATTCTTAGTGAACCAGTGCCCCCTCCTGGGAGCCTAGGGCTCCTCCAGGGCCTAGATAGCAGGACCCAGCCTCCTGAGTGCCCTGACCCTTATGTCAGACACTTCCCATGTATCTGCTCTGCTATTAACCCCAGCTTTACCTCTGAGTTGTTCCTGACTCACTCTGGTCCTTTCCTCTCTGTCCTTCCAGGACAGGCCTGGGAGCCCAATGAGCCTGGGAACTGTTCTGAGAAGGGAATGTTTCAAGCTTTCATTGCCTCCTTCCCCCTTCTGCAGGCTGGGACTGTGCCAATAGGACACTTCTTCCAGTAAATATCCCAAACTCATCTGCAGGCACCTCAGCTAGAACCACAGAGGTGTGGCTCTGGAGTAGGTTTGGAACGTGTCAGAATTCAAGGGGATAGGAACAAGACCAGAAGGCCCCACAAGGTCATACCTTAAGGCCAACATTTGGCTGGGGTGCCTTCCTACCTGCCTCAGAGACAAGGACCTCAGGCAGCGCTCACCCAGCCTGCCCAGGGAATGAATGGAAGTTCTGCAGAAAGTTTCAAAGTCTGTAATGATAGGCAGCTGTCAGAGGGAGATGAACAGGGATCAGCATGGAAAAAAGAAGGCTGTCAAGCTTTAAAGAATTGTCCCTGGCAACTCTGTTCCAGAGATTTAGACTAGGTGGGAGCTGCATGGATTCAGGCTAAGCACCAA
>PISX010011174.1:20615-66765 GCA_004024625.1 Mellivora capensis
AAAAAAAAAAAAATCAAAAAAAAAAAAAAAAAAAGAAAATCAATTTAATAAAGAAATGTTGGCCACCCAACCCTCACATCCCTGTGGTCAGAGGCAGAGAAGACTCTTCTCCTGGTAAAGGCCTGTCTTTCCTTCCATGTTCCTTACCGGAGCCACTCTGGCTTCCTTCCATCCCATAGGTCTCTGCTCTGGTTCTCTCTCTTCATAGGAGCCCTGAATCAGGTCCTCCCCAGTGCTGTGTCCTCTTATCACCCTCAGAAATGATATTACGTATTTACTGGCTCATTCCATCCTCCCCTTCTTCCTCCTCTTTACATTTAAACCAGAGGTCAAGCCTGATCTCCCTCTGGCCCTGCCACTAGACCACAGGGAATTTGGGTCACAGGTCCAGCAGAGAAAGCCAGAGGGGACAAGGCACCCCAGATGAAGGGAGAAGAGGCCTGGGAGTGAAGGGAGGGAAGGCAGAGGTCAGAAAGAGCTGCAATGAGGGTTGGGGGGTGCTATGGTAGGTGACCCCACCAGCCCAACTAACTGTCTCCTTCTAGTCCATCTTCCTGGAGTATCCCCTCAGCATTAGCAAGGTTTGGAGGAGATGCCCTAGGACAAGGAGCTCAGGCCCAAGGTCCCAGATCCCAGTCCCACAGGCCTGGAGTGAAAACCACTTTCCTGACAGAAGTCTGACAAAGTCTCCCCTGGTGCTGACTGTGAGGCTGTGGTAACTCAGGGCTCCTGGTGAACCCTGGCAGACGTCACAGGAAGTGACTGGTATGGTAATTAGAGTGACCGAGTTCAGATCTAGGGTGGGGTGTTTCTCATCTCTCCTCAGCCACAGACAGAACCTCTCACAGCCCCAGCAGGCTGGAGTTTGACCCCAACTCTGCTGTGGGCAAGATCGCTACTGTTTCCCAATATCTGGTTTCCTGCCCTCAAGGTACTTGGGGGATTGTACTTCCCCATTCCCTAGACATTGAGTGGTCATGTGACTTGTGTTGGCCAATCCAATGTGGGTGGGGGGGTGCATCCCTTCAGTGGAATGATTAAACCGGCTGTGCTCACCCCGGCACCTCTTCCTCTTCCAACATGGCAGCTGTGGAGGCATCTGTTGGTGTGGAGGTGCAACATTAAGACATTACATGGAAGGAAGGCCCTGCCCTAGAGAGATACCCAGACTCAAGTACTGTTATTTGACTGTTATTTGTCCCTGTATCATCACCTGTCCTGTCCTGACTGACACCAAGCTGAACCCAGTGTTCCTTCTGTGTGGGGAATGGGAAGTGGAGAGAGGACATATGAACAGCGCAGGTTGGGGAGAGGGGTGGAATATTCTTCTGAATTTAATTCTGATCAGCGAGGAGAAGTTAGGAAAGTAAAAGACAAAGGAACCCTAATGAATGGGGACTGTTTTATAGCCAGAGAGGTTTCCAAAAGCTCTGAGAAAAATATTTGTTCAGTCATTCAGTCAGTCAGCCAGTCCTTCTCCATCTAGTCACCCAGCAGTTACAGAGCTCCAGGCCTGCTGCTGTGACAGAGACGCTAACATCAAAATGGAAGGCCGCTGCCCTTGAGAAGCTCCTGGAGAGCAGAGGCCTGGATGGCCTTGACCCCTAAGAGCTCCGCTGCCGGGAGAATCTTGAATGAGCATGAAGACGAAAGGGAAGACACGGAGCCCAAGCTTAGACATGATCAATACGGCAGAATGCAGAAGGTGGAAAAGAAGATGGCAGCTCAGGTTGAGAAAACCCAGTTCCATTGCAATCACGAGTTCCACTGATGGTAACTGAGTGTCTACATGTGCCAGGCTCTGTCCCCAGCGTTGGGAGGGTACAGCCACAAGCCAGGCCTGGAGGGAATAAATGTGCAACAATGTCATATGTGACAAGAGTTAGGAAGAAGGGGTAGACCTGGAGTGAGGGAATCTGCCTTGGTGTGCGGGAAGGCCATGGTGTGTGAGGACAGAATAGGAGTTTGCAGTTCACCCTTCATGCATTTATTCTTTTGTTGATTCTCCCTTTTGGACCCCTGGAAACCTGGGTCTGGGCAGGCTAAAGAGGGGCAGGTGCCTCTCCAGGCCAAGGAGAGCGTAAACCATGCTCCCCAGTTCTAGGAAGGAGTGAACAGCAGGTTGCGGGGTGAGGTGAGAGCTTTGGAAGGAGACAAACCACCATGCCCAAATCTGAAGACCAGAATCAGGTCAGATAGAGGAGTAAGGGCTGCCTGTGGGCTTTTCAGGGAGAAGCCTGAGCATGTCCAAAGCCTCAGTGGGCTGGTGGGATATGCGGGGTAGAGGGTAGTTTCCCACCACAATGTGTTGAAAATTTGCCCAAATGGAAAAAATCATAGAAATAGACCTGGTTTTGCTAAAAAGAGAAAGATATGCTTGAGAGGAAGGCCAGCTACTTCTCCAGAATGGGCTTTGCTCAGTACCAGGGAATATCAGCCCTCATTGCCCTGAGATGGGCAGGGAGTGGCCATGTTCCAAGGTGTGAGCTCTGCCTTCTGAACACTGGGGCTGGCTAGCTTGGGGGAAGTCTCTAAGATGTGGACTTTGCTGACTAGGGCCACCAGACTGCCTGGCTCATAGCCTAGGAAGGACTGAGGGCCCCTGGGGCCTTCTGAACCTGCTGCAGACAAGGTTGGCTCCCATAGGCTCCGTTTCTGGGGGCCCCAGAACTCTGTGCCCAGACTTCCCACCTCTCAGGCCAGGACTTCAGGGCCAGCATGCCACTTTTCACATGTGTGTGATTTTTTGGGTTTCTGTTGGTCTTTTTCTGTCTTTAATTAAATTCCTTTGGAAAAAATCCATCTCCACAGAATTAAGGGATTAAAAGTTTTCAGTTTTGCTTTTTGATGTTTGTTTTCACCCGATCTGTGCCATGGCTTGGGGCCCTGAGTGACTGATTTTCTTGATGGGGACAACAGGCACCTGACTGAGCGCTGTTTGTGTATGTGTGTGTGTCTGGGGAGGGGCTGTTCAGTGAGGTGACAGCGTGAGGCCAGACAAACAGAAAGCCAAGGGAAATGTCTTCCTCTTAAGCTTACATATACCTACTCTTAAACGCCCATCCTTGGGGAGCTTCCCAAAGGATTGGAGCCCCCAAAGCCCACGACTGTCAGCCTGACCACCCCCAGCTTGGCCCCCCTCTCTCCCAGGCTGTCCCCTCTCCTCCTGTGTGGCCAAGGCCCAGCCTGGACACTCCATCTTCAAAGGGAGAAGACAAAGCCTGCTTGTTGCCCTGTATTTGTCTTGGGCGCTTCTGTTCCTAGGAGAGCCTCCTGGCCTCCCAGGCCAGGAATAGCGCCGAGTCTACATGGCCAGCCTGCCCGCCTCACCAGACCTTCTGAATTGCTTGTTTTTATTAAAATTTTTCTGCACGCGCAATCCCGGACGGTGTGTGGATCTTGGATGAGGTGGTGTGGGGTACCCGGGGAGAGGAAGGCCTCGGGCTTATTCGGCTTGGTGTTTATTCGGCCTGCCTTTCCAGAGTAGTCAAGAATGGAAATCCATAAAAGCAACCCAAGACTGGTGGCTCAGAGTGTGGCAGGGTGTGACCCAGAGGCCGTGGCAGGCCTCAGCCTGCCTCTGGGCTGCCAGCCCCCAGACGGTACAGGAAACGCTCTGGAGAGCTGTGGGGGCAGGAAGAGGACAGGGCCCCAAACAAACGGTGGGGCAGAGCTCATAAGAACCGCTCCATCTCGCCTCAGTTCCTACCTTCAGGCTCCCTCAGGGGCACTGTTAGCTTGGCAGCTCTCCCCTGGCCACAGGCTGCGCTCTGGAGCAGGCAAGGGCTGCCTGGGACAACGTCAGCAGTGTAAGCCTGCTGGGAGTGGGGCTGGGCTCCCGGCTTCCAGTTCTCCTCAGGTGTGGGCTGGTCGCAATGCTCCTCTGGGCTTCCCAGATCACCTTACCAGGCCTGGACACTCCTCAGCATTCCCCCCTCTGGTCCTGGGGCCAGTAGTGGCCCCAGACTCCAGAGGAGGATTGCTCTGTATGGCTGGAGTTACACACAGAAACGATTCCCATCATTCTAGCCCATTTACCTGGAGATTGATTTCCTTCTTGCCCCACTGCTGTCCACTCTGCTGGGCCTTGAAGCCTGTCATTCTCCCAGGAGGCCCTTAGTGAGCCAGGCAGACAATGGCAGACCAGGGCAAGGGAGCTCCCAGCCCCGGAGTGCACGTTCCAATGTCACGGTTGAAGACCCAGGCTTGTGCTCCCAATAGTCTGGGCTCCCAGCCCCTGCTGGGGTGACCACCCCACAAGACCTGGGGGGATGTGGTGGAGGGCGTAGGAGTGGGGGAGCAGTTTTTGAGTCAGGAAATTGCACAAGTTCCAGCGTCTGCAGCCAAAGGCTCAGTGTGGAAAATTTCAGGCTCCAAGCAGGGTTCCAGAGGAGGGGGGAAAGGAACCCAGGGGCCAAGATGCTTGTCCCAGGCTTCTCAGACCTGGGCCCTCCCCCGACAGGCAGGAGGGGTGGTGAGGGCACAGGGCAGGAGTCTCTGGCAGAAAGCGGGGAGTCTGGGGGTGCTGGTCAAGCCTTTTGCTGCCCATGAGGGGCTCACACTGGTCAGAGAGAAAAACAGATAAGAGGGTCCTAGTTCCCAGGATGGTGCTAGAGAGGAAAACCAGTCCCAGTGTTCAGAGGGAAACTGAGGCACAGTGAAATTAAATTTGCTCTAGATAAGACCTGTATTTCAGCACGGAAACCGTCTCCCCCACATAAGAGGCAAACACCCTAGTAGGACATAGGGAGAGAGGTGCCTATAAAGGGGACATAGGGAGAGAGGTGCCTTCATGGGGGAAGTTTCAGAGTGGGAGGGATGGTCTGGTGGGGAATGCCTTCCCCTCTCCCCGGATCTGTTGCAGGGGCTTTCTCTACGGTCTCCAGGACAATGAGGGGTGGGGATGAAATGGGAGTGGGGGTGCCAGGCATAGAGGCCAAAAGAGGCTGCATTCCCAGCCAGGCTGCCCCTCCAGACTTCCTCTTGCCTGGGCCAGGCCTCTGTGCAGTGCACCCCCCCCCACCCCTGCCCTGCAAGGGCCCCTGCTCTGCTCGCCCCGTGGAGCTCCAAGTGGCAGGGCTCCCACCTGTCATCGGGAATCACTGGGGCCCCACAAGCACCCTGCTGACCCCGCATCCGGGCCAGGACCATTTGACTGGGCCTGGGGGGAGCTGCAACCCGCCACCAGCATCTCTGCTGCTTGCTCGGGCCTCCTCAGGGCTCCTGGAGCAGGGCCGAGAGTGTGCAGCCCGCCGGCTTGTGGCTGGGGATTTCACTTGGAGCCGCTACATTTGGAACCCATTATTTAATCATTAATTTCCTCCTCTCGTCGACCCCTTCCACCCCGCCTCAGCTCTGCGCCCCCCGCCCCAGATTAGATCTCCACGTGGTGCTTTGCAGTGATCCCTGACAGGGCTTCTGTGCTGGGGATGGGGAGGCAGGGAGGGGAGCAAGGAGGCGGCCGCAGCTCTCCCAGGCTGCTCCGTCTCCTAGGCTTGGGAGCCTAGGCAGCCCAGGGCCTGGATTGGCAGTAGTGGAGGGTGCAGAGTGTCCCTATGCTGACCCTGGGAACTGAGGGTACGAGCTGTGCCTCCCTGGAGGGCATCAGAGCAGGGAGGACCTTCTCCCAGGCTGGCTGGGGTTGTTGAGCCAACTGAGTGCTATTGCTTTTGGAGGCCAGGGGCTCCCCAAACCCCTCTAAGCCTCTGGAAGGTTGAGACACAGCTCCCTGTCCTCTTCTCCCCTGGGGATCATGGAGAAGATGAACCATGTGGGGAAGTGAGACCGTGCTTGGTAAACTGAGTCGGTGCTTGCCCCTGTTCTGAGGATCAATCTCCACCCTTGGCCCCAGGCCCAGTCAGGGAGCAGGCACGTCCCCCTTCCCTGGGGAGCTCCCAATCCATGAGGAAGAGACTGCCCAAGAGGGATTAGACCTCAGCCCCACATACGGAGCACTGGGCCAATTCAGGGGAGGCCAGTGGGTTGGGTGGGCCTCTGCTGGTCTTTGTAGGACATAAGGCAGGCAAGGCTAAGGGGACACAGCCTCCCTCTGCTCTCTCCACATGCTCAGAAAGTTGAGGGATGGTCATGACCTGAACCTGGGGAGAGGAAGCCCCACATTCACTAGGCACCTGGGGAGGGAGAGGGGGCACTGACATCAGGGAAAGAGGGAAGGAACAGGTTTCTAGGGTGCCAGCTCCGTTCTTGGCCAACATGATAGGCTCTCCCTGCACCGGCATCGTCAGCAACACCAGCAGCACGACTAACCCTGACATCGAGCTTTTCTGTACCAACAACGTTCCCAGGACTGTACGTGTGGTGCCTCACTGCAATCCTCCCAGGAGGCCTAAGACAGAGGCTCTACTCTGACGATGACCTTCGAGATGGGGACATGGAGGCTCCGGGATATGGAGTCACCTGATCTAAGGGAGAAGAAGCAGGACCAGATCTGAAGTCCATGCTCTTTCCCATAGCTGGAAGGTGTCTAGCTATGGCCTCCTGGTCAGCTGGGCTCCGGTCTGAGTGCTGCCTACTTCTACCCTTCACTGCCCCCTGCCCCTTGGCCCTGGAGGAATTTGGCCAGCCCTGGGATGCCCCAGCTCATCTCAGCAGGAGATGGGGGAGGGATGGGGAGCTTCTCTTGCTCATAGACCCCCTCACAGCAAAGTATCCTCCCTCATGCCCCTATTCTGAAACACCTACCTTCTGAGGCCTGGCTCGGTGCTAAGTCCTCCCTGACATTCCCACCTCTTCTCCAAAGTCTTAACAACTCCTAAAGTCTGAGACCCACCCTTTGTCTTGTGCTGTTCTCCAGGTGTTTCCTGTGGGTGAGCATTTTCCCTCCCTGGCCCAGAAGCCCCTGAAGACAGAAAGGGCATCAGCCTCTTGTTGAATATCAGTGGACGCCAGCTGCAGGGGTGAGGATCGGAGGCCAGGGCGCTCAGGCTCTAGCTCTGTGCCCCACTGCCTTCCTACCGGAGTCCTCCCCACAGAGGGCACGAACAGGGTAGAAAGCTAGGGGGTAGGCGGACAGGATCCCCTCCCTCCTTTTCTTCCCCATGCACTGACCACATGAGCTGCTGGTTGCTGGCTAAGCCTAGTTGTTCTGTTTGGTTTGGTTTTGCTCGGTTTTGTTTGGTTTGGTTGTTGTTTTGTTTTATTTTCACTTTGTCCTTAGCCTCTGAACTTTTTTACTGTGCTTGGAGAAATCCCCAACTGAACAAGTCCTAGAGAAGGCAGATCCCACCTCTCACTACAGACCTGGAAACCAGATACTTCCTCTGCAGATGGGACATGGGCATCTGACACAGCCCAGGCCAATTGCAGGGTTTCTAGCTCGACTTTAAACCCGGGACAGGGAAGAATTATTCTGGTACTGGCTGTGGCTGCAGCAGGCCAAAAAGCATTAGGACTCCGTGCTTGGGACTGTGTTCTGGCTTTTCAGCCTTCCCTCTGTTCACGTGTCTTCTGAGCCCATCTTCTTATCCTTGGTGTAATTCTGGGAAATACAGAATAGCTTTCTCTGCTTAAACCAGCCAGACTAAGTTTCTGTTTCTTGCAATTGACAATCTGGATTCTCAGAGCCTCTCTTCACTGCCCCTCTACCCATATCTTGAAGCCTATGTGGCCTGAAGTCAGATACGCTGTGACACAATACCAAGCTGACATTCCTTCCAGTGCTGGTTTCCCAAGTAAGACACTTGTTCTTTCCCAGAAGACTCTAGGGAAAAAGTAAGGACACATGATGTAATGAGTGAAAAGAGGCTTTAGTCCAGCCAGAACCAGGGTTGAGATCCTGCCCTTCCCTTTCACAGGTAGATATATGACTGAAGCTCTTTGACCAATAGGTTTTGTGAATGTGCAAAGTAAGTTTAATAAGATCTGTTTCCTATCAGCTGTTGCAAAGGTGAAATGAGGAGATTAATGAACACAGTGCACCTGAGATGGTGTCTGACACGTAAGAGGCACCCAGAATTCATTCATTTAGCAAGTATTTTCTGATTATTGGTTGTTCCAATTCTTCACTCCTGTTTACACCCTTTGCCATGTGAATATGCCATTCCTCATCAGAGGTAGAGTGTACTTGGCCAGCCCTCGACTGTGTGGGCTCCTCTATGAGACTTGCTTGGGCTAATGGGATGTTTGCAGATGTGATGCAGAAAATTGACATGTGTTTGCCCAGTTGAACTTGCCCCTTTGTCATCCTCCTTCCTGTTGGAAGGAGGAAGAACATGCTCTGGGCAGGTGCTAGACCTAGGGGGATGAAAGGCACATGGAGCTGACCCAACCTACAGCATGAAGCCCAGACCAGCTGATTCTCAGATCCAAGAGTAAGAATAAATGGTTGTTGACTTTGAGAATTATTTGTTCTGCAGCGCTCTTGAGGCTGTTGCTAACTGACACACTCACTACCAAGAAGTCCAAAGACAGATAATCCTGGGATGGCAGACTCTGTTTATTAGAGACCTATGCTTTTTCTACCATTCTGCTTTGCTATCCTGGGTGTCAGCTGATTCCTCGTTGCTTCCTGTACTGCTGAATATCATGTCCATGTTCTAGGTCAAAAGAAAGATGGAAGGTGAGGGATGAAGGGTGGAGGACAAAAGCTGAAAAGGAATGTGTCACTTGAGTCTCCCCCTTTAACAAGTTTTTCCAGAAGCCCTACCCACTATATATTTTATATATTCTATTCTATTCTCTTATATAATATTATCCCACTTTTATTTTATTATCCAGAACACTGTTTTAATGCCACCCTAGCCTCAAGCATTTCCAGAAAGCTAAGTAGTTTTAATGAATTGCATTTTTTACCTCAACAGATTTGAGCTTCTGTTAATAAGGGAGGAGGACAATATCTGCTTCAGATTTATTGAGAACCTGCAATGTGCCAGGGAGTGTGCAAGAGCTGGAGATGCCCCTGGCCTAGGGGTCCTGGCCTTGTGTGGAAGAGAGATGAGTATAACAGGGACGTGCATTCTTCTCTACTGCCCTGTATTCAGGAACATCTTGAGTGGGCTCTGTTCTGTCACATCTGAAATGGGTGTGGGGAGTTCTTTCCCCAGCATCCCACTTCCCTCTTCCTCTTCAGAGCTCCACATATCTGAGATATTGCAAAGTTGGTGGGGCTCCCCCCGGATGAGTTTGATGGGGATTGAGTGGGTGTGAAACATAGAGAGAAGCATCCTTATCTCTGGATAGTCAATAAGCAACATTCTGGCTGCTGCCTATCACAAGTGCATTGAGCTATCAGGGAGGACACCATAGGGGTTCCATTTAAGTGGAGATCAGGGAGTTTAGGATTGTACCAACTTGGCTTCTGCATGGCTGCCTGCTATTGGTAATGAAAGATACCTACTAAAGAGAGACCAGGCATTTCCAGATGCTGATCCCATCCCTGGTTTCTCTAGGTGCAGTGCCTTACTTCTTGTCTAGGCCCACTCCTCTCTTCACATCTCCCTTTCTCTCCCTTTGTCCTAATCAGGGGCATCCTATCTACACTCATCATTTATTCCATCCTCTCAGGGTCTATGCTTGGAATATCCAAAGTCTATTTCTGCCTTTCTACTGAAACAGACTTTCCTGGAAGCATACATGCTTTAAAGTCTAAGTTGAATGGGAGAAAGCCATGGGATGAAAATAAATACTGAAATAAAAAAGCACAAAAACAAAGATGCTAAAATCCTGTCATATATGTAAATGGTCAAGCTAGTTCACTATAACCTGAAAAAAAAAGCTTGGGAAGCCTAACCCAGTTAGAGGTGCCTCACCTGGCTTGAGGGAAGGGAGGGAGGGCAGAATATGAAACACTCATTTGTTCATCATTGTTTATTGGCACCTACTTGGTGCCAGGCGCTGTCCTTGGTGCTGGGACAAGACGTCTTAACCAGGTGCATGGCAGAGGGTATTGTCTTGGCAGAGGGGGCAGCCTGTGTGGGCACAGGAAGAGTGCAGAACACTCATGGAATTACGAATGGTGTGAAGTGGGAACAAGAATGCGGGCAAGGCAGGGGTGTCAGGGTATGGTGTTACAGTGACAGGAGGGTGCCCTGTCAGGTAGGATCTTTGGGGACAGACTTGGGAACTTGACCTCTGTGATGAAATCTGAGGAAAAACATGGATGAATTTTAAGGCAAGACAGGGGTTCATATCTGAGGAGAGGTAGACGACTTGGCTGTGATCTGGAGCATGGCTCTAAGGGGGCTTAGAGTGCATTCAGGAGGCTCACATCCCAAACGGAAGCAGCAGGCATAGAGAGAAGGGGACAGATGTGAGTTTTCTCCTCTCCAGGAAAAGTCAGTAGGGCAGAGTCACTGCTTCCTCCTGTTAGACTGTCCCCTGGTAGTCACTGCTACCACCACAGTTTCCTTCTTGAGACCAAGCCTGGTGTTCTTCAGGGGAAGACTCTGCCTGCATGGGGAGGTGGGAGTGAGGGGAGGTAAGAGAAAGGAGCTGTGGGTCAAAGTGAGCTCGAGGCTATAATGAGCAGGGACACAAGATGGGAGCAGGTGCAAGTACTGAGTGACTGACCGACCACCTTCTTCCTCTGGCCCACCACCAAACCTGGAGACCTCCTGCTGCCTGTAGGCCCCTCAAGGAACCTTGGACATCTCCAGCCAGGAAGGATCACCCATGCTCTAGCTGCTCATGTTCTGGCTCTAACCTCCTGACGATGATCGCCCAGCAGCCCACTGTGGGGAGACCCACCTCCGACTTTCCTTCATCATCTGCTCAGAGGCTAGACAGACCACCCCCTTCCTTGGCCCCCTGGTCCAGGGCCTCCTGCAGATCCTGCCCACAGCCTCCATCTGGCCTTCAAGGCATCGCTTCATTTTCTTTGGCTGTTGCTTTTTCCTCTTTCCACATACCTGGTTGGCTTCCAGGATCAGCCGAGGCTCAGACTTGGCTATATGGAAATAGAGATAGACACAGTCCCTCCATTATTTAATTTAGTGAAAGAAAAAAAAGAAAGAAAGAAGAATTCTTGGCTAGGGTGGTACCTCTCAAGCCAGGAGACCCCACAGAAGACCCTGGTAGCTTGGACAGGAAGTAGCCAGCAAGGATCCTCCCTTCCAAGCTCAAATGGCCTTCTCACCCCACCTCAGGTCCTCTCTTCTGGCAGACTTCAGGCCTCCCGGCTGCCCTCTGCCTCCTACCTCCCTTGTTCCCAACCCCCCAGGGCAGTATCCCCTGCCAAGCCCTGGCAGTGACACATTGCTCAGTCCCCGTCTGGGGCCCTCCCAGCTCCAGCGACCTCTGGATGCCTCCCCAGGCCCACCACACACTATGGGCTGTTCCAGCCGAAATTCCCTTGCACTGTGGAAAGAGGAAATGAGAGCAGGGGTGGGGGCAAGGGATAGCAGAAAAAAAAGAAAATGAGATGGAACCAAGTCCTGGAAGGAGAGAGAACTGAAGGAAGAAAGAAGCAAGAGTTGGCTTGCTTGGTTGGGGCTACTTTGGGACCATGGCAGTGGGTCTTGTCAGGTCATTCTCAAAGGGAGCCTGGTCCACACTCTCGTATGACAATATCTAGAGATGGATCTTGTCTTGGCCTGGCCTTGGTAAGCCTTTTGCCCTGTCTTTTCCTAAGTAGGCATTACTTAGGTCACCAGAGGGTCACCAGAGTGACCCAAAGTAGCAAGGGGGTATCTGAGAGCCCTCAGGAAGCAGGGGAAGTATCTGGGCTGGCTGGTCCCATAGCAGGAGCTCTGGGACAGCAGCCCCCACCCTGCAATGTTCCAGTGGGCTCAGCGTATCCCTTCCTGGCCCCCCTTTCTCACCTTCTGACTCCCGACTCCCAGCACCCCGTCCAGGGCCTTTCCCTACTCCACTACCTACCCCCTGCCCCGAAAAGAGCATCCCATCCAATAGATTTCACAGCACCCTATTGTTTCACACTTTTATCAACCCACTAACTGCTTTCCAAAATGCATCATTTGATCGTGTAACTACTGTATTGCTTCTACAAAGCTCTTTGGGAATGGGTTCTTAATACCTGCTTCTGTTCCCAAGTATGGGGTTCCCTGGTATAGCTGCATCTGGGAATAAGCCAGGATGTCCTACCTCTAACCTGGGTCAAGGAAGATCCCCTGGAGAGTGACTTGATTCCTGGCTGAGGTGCCTATATAGGACATCAGTCTCTCACCAGTTTTGCCAGTGGTAGAGGCAGTACTAAGTACTTGCTTAATGAATTAAATAAATTTATAAAGACAGTACATTAAATTAATCCAGACTAAGGTATATTCTCCCCAAACAAGGTGTTCCCATGTATGATGAATCTGTTAATTAAACCAAGAACAGCTCTCTCAAGCTGGGACACTTGATAGAATGATGAGAATCTTCTAAAACTGGGTTGTGGTGATGATTGCCCAACTATGAATTTCCTGCAATCATTGACAACATTGCATTACAAGTGAATATAATGGCATGTAAATTATACCCCAAAAAAGCTGTAAAGAAACCAAAAAGATAATTCTCCTTTATCTGTGTCCTTTATGCCAGGGCTGTGGAGACATGGGGAGCAGATGGGGGGCACCTTGATGAGAGCCTGGTGTTCCCTGAGCTCCTCAGCTAAGGGTTAGGTCCCTGCAGGCAAGAGGTAGGATCCTGCTCTATTCCTAATCCAACTATACCAGGGGATGCTATACTTGGAAATCATTGGGATTCTGACCTTGTGTTTTGATCCCTATTTCATTCTGAATTATTGGAAACAGAGGGTGTGTGTGTGTGTGAGTATGTGAGTACACATTTGCATGTGAGCATGAGTGCATGTAAGGGTATATGCCTGTGTATGCACACAAGGGAGTGTGTGAATACCTGGGAGTGTGTGTTCCTGTCTGTGATCTGCATCCTGAGCCTCCATCAGTGGCTCTCCACCCTGGGGTGATAGTGGATGAAATAGCTCGTGGACTGGCCAGCAGAGAGGGGTGCAGCCTGCAGCCTGCAGCCAGCTTGGGAGAAGAGAACCACCAGAGGTTTTCTCCATGTGCCACACACCTTGCCATTTGCGCGCACACACACACACACACACACACACATGCACACACATACTGTTCTGGACTGAGACCACAGTCAACAAGATAGCCACTACCATTTCCAGGCCTGAGACACTAAGGAGTGGAGAGGACCCTGAGTTCTCCTGTTGACCCTCTTGCTGTCATCACACCATCATGAAGAGGACAAAGTGGAGGGAATAACAAATATGTGGTCCTCAAATATTTCAACTTTGTTTCAGGATCTACTTCTCATCTAGCACAGGGTGGAGAGAAAAGGGTGGACGCACCATCCTGAGTGGCTTTTAGCCAGAAACTCTTGCTCCCACCCCCCATTCCATTAAATCATAAATCATAAGGTCCAGACCCCTTTTCAACCATCCCTCTATCCACCCACTTGTTTTCTCAGTGAATGTTTTCTGGGCACTTATTAGATGCCAGGCACCCAGCCAGGCCCCAAGAAGGCAGTGGCAAGAAGCCTAGCTTGCTGCCCTTAGGGGGTTCACAATCCACTGGAGAAGATAGAAAAGCTACCAGGTCTGTACAATCACAGAGAGTCTGCGTGGGTGTATGTGGGTGAATGTGTGCCATAAGAGGGGTGGGTAGCATATTAGGGTTCATGGAACAGGGTCACCCAATTGAGCTTCTGAGAAGGGAGGCTGGTTAAGAGACGATTCCAACGGGAGGTGATACAAGATGAATAGGAGTTGGCCCCACAGACAAGGGGAAAGGGTGGGAGAAGCTTCTGTAAACCCTGCCAGTGAAGCTGACCTTGACTGGCATTGGGACTGCAGGTGTGATAGGAGATGGGTGGCCCTCATATGTTCGTCGGCATGCTGGAGGAAGAGGACGGGCTTTGGGCTCAGTACTGAGGCTACAATGCAACCAAGTATCCCAGCCCCACAGGAGTCCCAGCCATAGTCCCTGCTATGTGTGTGGAGGCTGGAAGGTTCAGGAGGGAAGAAATGGGAGGGCGGGGATGGGGGAGGACTATGAAAGCTCATAGAAAGCTTCCCTGACCCTGGGCTGTCCGTTGACTGGAGGTTGAAAAATGCTGGGCTAGAGGGTCTCCAACACTCCATAAAGCTCTTGTTCTAGCCTTCCTGGTCCACAGACGGCATAGCTAGACCCTTTTCTCCCAAATGTCAGAGATCTCTGGATGAAACCATGCCAAAGAGTGTGGGAGAATACAGGCCAAATACCTCCTCAGTGGACCCAGATGATGGCTTCATAGTCTGTCCTCAAGGCACTGCCACCTGATGGGGAAGGCAGGGGTCTCTCTTGCTCCCTCAAAAGAGCCAAGAAGATATAAAGGGCAAGGGAGGCCCCCTCTGAGGTATGAAGTCCTGGCTGAACGGTGGCCCTGAGGAGCTGGGCTCAGGGCCAGAGGCACCCACACAGCCTCTTTCTCAGCCACCAACATGGTCACAGATGTTCAGAATCTTCTAATCCCATTGATTGTGTCACCAAAAATTTGATTTTTTGAGTGTGCCTTGAACACTCACAACATCTAAAGCACTATGTGAAGGCTGGTGAAGGTTTTTGGAAGAAAAGCAGACGGGGGTATGTGAGACAACCTGCCCTGCACAGGTGTCTTTGAGCAGCGGAGCAGGAGGTGAGCGGAGACCCCATCATGGCAAATACATGGCTATACCGCCAAACAAGAGAATACAAATGTCTGACCTTCCCAGCAAGATGAAAACAGGCAAACTCAGCCCTCCTTGGGGCTGTGAATGGTCAGCACTGCACTCATCTCAGGTTCCAAGCTTGGCCCATGTCCCTCGTTCAGCTGGGACACTATCCCTGCTGCGGACCAACCTACCCTTCCAATGCCAGGTTTTGTTCTGTTGTCTGCAACTCTGTGAGGCTCCACATGGCTCTTGCCACCTTATGTCTCTTACTAAGTTGCTTGGAAGCTGTGCCAGCTCCTCTCTAAGAGTTCTCGGAGAGCAGATGGTCTCTTGCTCTATGTATCCCTGATGTCCACCTGTAGCAGGTCCAGTGCCAGTACCTACCAGTGGGGCCCAATAAATGTATGGCTGGAGGCTTTTGTTCTCCAGCTCATGCAATTCAAGTTCCCCTCCAGGTGGACCAATTGTTGCATTCTCCAGGTTGCAAGCCTTACCTTCCCAGCTAGAATGGAAGCAAACTAAGGTTGATGTGGCCTCCTCTTTTGCTTCTTAGAGTCCTGGAAAGTCTGGGCAGGCACAGTCTCTCAGGAACCCCTGATGGCTCCCCAGCTTTACTTGGAGAAAACTTGGGCCTGGGTGCAGAGGGGTGGTGTGGAGGGAGATATACTTTTGTGTGTAGCATTATACCTGGTCTTGACATGGTATAATAAATATAAATATAAACATGGGTCTCATAAATATATTAATCCTGCTTTACTAACTATATCATTCAGATGCTCTGTACTCTTGCTTTTGTAGTTATTTTAGTAATTAAATGGTGACATGAGCATGGTAAATCTCCCATAATGCCATGCTCCTTTCAATTTCTCCATATATATTTGAAGTTCAGCAGTGTGTTAATAGGCACGTAAAGGTTTATGAGTACTGAGGCACACATATCCTCTAGCATTTGTCAAGTGACCTTTTGGCACATTGTTTTGTTTGGTATTCTCATGCCTCCTGCTATCTTTTTCTTTTTCCTCATTTGTCAGGCCTCCTTTTACTTCTGAGTCTCTGTGCCACTTCGGTATAGGTGTGTCTTTTGTGATTGGCATATAATAATACTTATATTTTTATCATAGGTCATCATATTTCACTCATGTTGTTTACAGATCTATGTAGGGCTCTGTTTCATGTCCTTTTAGGTTTCATTTGCTATATGCACTACATTGCCTTACTCTTCACCCCAGTTAGCATCAAGTTCATGTGGAAAGAGAAGAGAACCCATTTGGGGATGACAGCTCATATCTGGTGCACACTCTGCAGGTTTTGTCTAGGATTTTTATCCTTTAGGACGTGGTGCAAATTACACTATCATCTGAGAGTGTGTCCTCAATACCAAAGCCAAAATCTTGATGCCTGGATGAAGGACTAGCCCGTGTGAGCTGCTGGGAGCCCTAGAATCCATGTCAAAGTTGGAAGGAAGCTGGAGAGCTCTCTGAACTTGATTTACAACCTGTGGGGGCAGCTCGCTCGATACTGGATGCCTCAGACAGAGAACTGAGGTCATGCAGGGTTATGTCAACTCACTAAAGTAAGTCTAACAGGGTCCCTGGTGAAAACAGTAGGCCTTGATAGATAAACAATTTCTTTAAAAATTAGAGTCTTTCCTGGAAGGGGAAGGGAGATTCCTGCCAGATTCCTTTTCGCTTCCACGACCCCGATTCACCTGCTGACATGCTTCCCTGACCCTGGGCTGTTTTGAAGGGTATGTGCTTCCAGAAATCTAGGGTCCCTCTGTGACTTTCATGGACCCTGGGTATTGTTGCCTTTGTGGGCCTCCTCCTCCTCCATAAAACACACACACACACACACACACACGTAAAATTACATGTTATAACGTGCTAGTGTAAAGAGGTATTCTATTATTTTATGTCATTATTATTATGTTCCTTTTTTCTTATGATTGTAATAGATAAAATGAAAACATTCTCAAGTGCCCCTAAAATTACTCTGAGCCCTCATGCCTAATAAGTGGGATAAATGGGCCCTGCAGAGAAACCAGAACCATGTATGGGGAGCCCCTAACCCAGAGGGACAAGGGCAAGGACCTCAGGCAGTGCTCAGAACCTTGGGGAACCAGCCAGAGAGCTCAGACTGAGAGGAAGTTTGACAGGTCATTCAGACAGTAGGAGCATATGTGGCCTCAAAGCCACCAAAGTCTCTCCATCCAGCCCTTGAATGGGCATGTGGTGGTGTGGGAAGGTGCTGGAATGCTCTGGCCATAACCAACAAGCAGGAGGAAAGGCCTCCATGCCGATGCTGGGACAGGAGAGGTTTCGTTTGGAGCCATGGTCCAGGGCTAAGGGGGAAATACTCCATAATTCGACCCTTCTCCCAGAACAAGCTGCTACCAGAGAGTCCCGGGAAGCCTGGACTGCATCAGGGGAGACCCCATTCCCTGAGTGAGGCTTAATGATGGTTCTCTTTAAACGGACTCTCAACCTCAGCACGGCTGGGTAATCCGGGGAGAGGGCACCATCTTATGTACTGTGGGCTGTTCAAGAAACACCCCCCAGCCTCAGCCTCCCGAGAGACCAGTGGCAACTCCTCTCCATAGAGCATGACAACCAAAGATGTCTCTGGACTTTGCCAAATGTTCCTGCCAGCATACTCACCCCTGGTTGAAAAGCACTGTTTCTAGATAGACAATAAGGAGTACATTTTAGGACACCAAGGAGCCAAGATGGGTCATGGGTTACCCTAAATGTTCCTTAACACTTGGATTTTACCCTGGCCACCTGCTGGCAAGTTTTCCTCCCTCCCTCCCTTCTTTTCCCGCTTTCAAATAAGGTCTAAGCATACCTTTTAGACGCCGCAGTGTCTGTGGGACCGGATGGATACAGACGATTTTGCACACCGCTAACCATTTGCTTAGCTGAACCTTAGGGAGGTGCGCTGAACTTTTTGTAACTTACTTCTCCTGGGGCTGAAATTACTGGCTATTGTGAGCATCAGTCATAATCCTACTATCTCGTTTGAGGATAATGGGGGAGTCTCCCTGTGCCCTGTAGTAGTAACCTCTAACAAACAGACATGGTTTGGGAGTCATTTCTCACAAGAATTTTGTCAGTCATTATCAACGTGTACTTGTTACAACTTGTGAAATTCACCCTTAGGGAAAGGCACACAAAATTTCTAGTGCCACTGATCTCTTTACAATAGAAAGCTATTACATTTTGTTAATCCTATTTATTCTGTGAAATTAATTAATTCTACGAAAAGAATTATGGGGCTTAAGACGTGTCAAGAGACACGAACACTACAAGTTCATGAGAACAATGGTGCCCTCAGATTCTTGTAGTCAGTATCATTAATTCAGAGAGAGAAAGAGGAGGTGGGAGACAGACTCAACAGTAAGCAGGGGAAGGGGGCGGGGGGCATGGAGGCAGACCTGGAAAGCTTGGAAGAGTGAGTCAGTGCTCATTCGTTTATCTCCTTTTAGAGTATCCAGTCGCAAATGGGACAAAGTGACCAACTCTCAGTTCACCCCCTCCCAGTCGATGGGGCCAGGTTGATTTAAGAAAAGACAAGGGATTTTTGAGCAGTTCTAGGAGCTTCAGGTCATTTGTTCATTTCTGGCAAGGCATCTTACAGCGAGTTTATGACACATCCTAAGACAAACTTCCCTTGTGCAGAGAATCTAGCATTTTACCCAAGAAATGAAGTTTAGAAATAAGGAATGGGTGTTGATGAACTTGGCCAGTGAGCAAGAAAACAGCCCAGGACCACACAGCATGTGGCCTTTTCTGATGGGCCCCCACTCTAGGTTGATGGGGGCAGAGGCTGTGGCGGAAGGGGTAGAGGAAGGCAGCACTGCTGAGGTGAAACCAGAGTTTAGGCAGGTTGTGGACTGCATAAGCTCTCCATAGCCACGGCTATTATCATTGAATCATAGCCATGAAAGATGTGTGTATTTATTTCCACAATTTTTAAGAAATGAAAGGAAAGGATTTTGGGAAAGTGGAAGGCATTTTCCAATGTGCCCAAAGATGTCATGCGATCAGCGAAAGGGCACCCAGTTAATGGTATTTAACCATCTCAGGGGTGAGAGTTCCAATGCTTTTGATATAGGTGGATTTGGGAGGAGTCTTTCATTTTGTCTACCTATGTGAACATCACTCACATCAAAGTAGCACATTAATGGGCTAGGGAATTCCTCATGGTCAAAGAAGTATCATGTCCGGAGGAGAAGCTACATGTAGAAAGGGCGGTTAGGTGGCGGGTATCTCCTCTCCAATTTTGGATGGGAGCAATCATTTTTCTTTAAACTCTATTAACCACAAAGTCTGTATTTAGCAGTGCTCACTGTCATCCCATGCTCTGCTCTTGCCGTTCTTGAGTTCTGTATTGGCTGGATTATGTCTTCAAGTGGATTATGTTGTACATGTACTTGAAATAAATGCATTACTTATAAATGTTATAAATGTATCTATTTCTTCCAGGAAAAGTATGTAGGTGTGATTCTCTGAGCCCTTTACTATCTGACATGGCCTTCCCACACAGATGGCAATGTGGCTGGTTTGTGCTTTTAATCTCAGATTTTCTCAAAGTTCCTCCATAAGACCTTATTCCTGTGCCTTCTATTGTAAGTGACCTGTGTTCTTTTTCATCATGATGCTTTTCATCTTTGAGTTTTGGATATTTTACTAGAGGTATATCCAATGGGTTGATTCCTTTTCAGGTCATTGCTCAACTCAGGAAACTTCCGTTTCTGTTGTTATATCAATAGATGAACCTACACTGACTCCTTATTACAACCCAAAGTCCAAGGTTTACATTGGGGTTCACTCTTGGTGTTGTGCATTTTAGGGGTTTTGACAAATGTGTAATGATGTGTATCTACCATTGTAGTAAGATTTTATTATATATCACAGAACAGTTTCACTGCCCTAAAAATCCTCTGGTGGTCTGCCTCTTCTTTCCTCGCACAAGTTTTGCCTTTTCTAGAATGTCATATGGTCAGAATCCTACAGTGGGGTAGTGTATTCAGATTGGCTTCTTTTATTTAGTAATATGCATTTGAGTTTCCTCCATGTCTTTTTTGGCTTGATGGCTCATTTCTTTATAGCACTGAATAGTATTCCGTGGTCTAGATGGACCACAGTTGTTTATCCACTCATCTACCAAAGGACTTGTTGCTTCCAAGTTTTGGCAGTTATGAATAAAGCTGCTCAAACATTCACATGCAGATTTTGTGTGGACATATGTTTTCAACTCATTTGGGTAAGTACCAAGGAGTATAATTTCTGGGTCACAGGATGAGAGTATGTTTCATTTTGTACGAAACTGCTAAGCTGTTTTCCAGAGTGGCTGCACCATTTTACATTCCCACTGGCAATTAATGCGAGTTCCTGTTGCTCCACATCCCTGTTAGCTGTTTTCAGTGTTCTGGAATTTGGTCTTTCTAATAGGTGTGTGTAGTTGTTTTAATTTGCATTTTCCTGATGACATAGGATGTGCAGTGTCTTTTCATCTGCTTATTTTCCACCTGCATGTCTTCTTTGGTGGGGTGTCTGCTCAGGTCTTTTGCCCATTTTTTAATCAAGTTGCTCATTTTTAAAAATTTTAAGATTTCTTTATATATTTTGGATAACACTGCTTAATCAAATGTCTTTTGCAAAAATTTTCTTCCAGTCTGTGGCTTGTCTTTTCATTCCTTTACAGTGTCTTTCATGGAACAGAAACTTTTATTTCAATGTAGTCCAGCTTATCAATCAATTATTTTGCTCATGGATTGCATCTTGGTGTTCTTTCTAAGAGGTCATTGCCAATCTGAAGTCATCTAAGTTCACTCCTGTGTTACCTTCCAGAAGCTTTCTAGTTCTGCATTTTACATTCAGGTCCATGAACTCCATTTTGGGTTCATATTTGTAAAGGTTAAAAATTTGTATCTAGATTCATTATCTTTGTTTGTGTGGATGTCTAGTTGTTCAGCCCCACTTGTTGAAAAGGCAATCTTTGTGCTATCAAATTGCCTCTGCTCTTTTATCAAAGATAAATTGTCTGTCTTGATGGAGGTCTGTTTCTGGTTTCCCTGTTCTGTTTTACTGATCTGTATGTCTATTTTTTCACCAATGCCACACCATCTTGTTTACTGTAGCTTTGTAAGTCTTGACATGAGGTGGTGCCAGCCAGTCCTCCAACTTTGTTCTCCTCCTTTAGCGTCATGTTGGCTCTCCAGGACCTTTTGCCTCTCTAAAGTTTGTAAACTTTAGAACCAGCTTGTCAGTATCCACAAAATGACTTACTTCGATTTTGATTGGAATTGCCTTGAAACTATAGATAAACTTGGAAAGAACTGACATCTTGACAATACTGACAATGGAGATCCATTACCTTTTAAAATCATTCTATATTTTTTTGTTCTTTTCCTTGGCATTCCGAGAAATATTCTCAAGTAACCTTTATATCACTGACTTTGTTTTCTTCAGTGTCAAATCCCTCTTTCTGCTCTAATGAAGATTTTTTAAAAATATATTTTTAAAGATTTTTATTTATTTATTTGTCAGAGAGAGAGAGAGAGAGCGAGCACAGGCAGAGTGGCAGGCAGAAGCAGAGGGAGAAGCAGCTCCCTGCTGAGCAAGGAGCCGGATGCGGGACTCTATCCCAGGATGCTGGGATCACGACCTGAGCCGAAGGCAGACGCTTAACCAACTGAGCCACCCAGGCATCCCTCTAATGAAGATTTTGACTCTTCAATGGTCTTTTCAGTTTCCTTCCTCTCTTTTCCCCATCATCAAACTCCCTTTTCTCTTAAACCCCGAGTCTTACCCCTTTCCATCTCAGTCTAACATTTCACCATCTCATCTGTTACCTCTTTTTTCGTAGAGTTCACATTTTCTTGATTTATTTGAGAATACAAAGCAGCTATTTCCTATCCTCTCTTCTATTTCCTGTACTAAGTAATGGAGAAAAGCATATTTGTTATCTGCATTGTGGTTATGATACTTTATTTTGCAGAATCTTTTTGATCCATGCTGGCTTCTTTGGCTTCCTCCCAAAGACAAATCAGTAAGACCTAGAGTTTGCCCAGCCACTTCAGCCATGGAATGGCTTGTTCTTAGTTCCTCTCATGTCTTTTTTGGTTGCTGTATAAATCCTGCTGCCAGATCTTAGGCTACAATATAATAATTTACACAATCAATTCAGAGTACAAGGAAGGAAGATCTGTGAACAGTGCTACCAGGGGACTGTGTGTCTGGGAGTTTGACTCAGTGTTGGGAGAAGTTATTTTCTACTTCCACTTTCTTGTTAGGTCTGGCCTTTAGACCAGGTATAAATCACAGCTGGACCAGCCTCCTTCTATGATGACCATTGCCCACTCCACTGGGGGCAACTTTACTTCCCTGCTTGCTATGAGAAGTTGCTGCTACCCAAGATCTGGGGCCTCCCGGTGCCTCTTACACAGGCAGCTGCTCTGCAGTATGGAGGGAGTCCATGTGCTGTGTTCCTCATCTGTTCTTAGTCCTGTCTGTTCTCTAATCCTCAACCCTCAAACCAGGAAGTGGAGGTAGGGTCTGTAGTCTCTCTTCTCCTCATTTTCCTATCAGGGTGCTTCTCCTCAGGTAAGGCCACTGCAGATTGGCTCAGCTACTGTCCTTCAATTTGTCCTCACTTAGAGGCCCCTTGGTTTTCTGGATGTGAATCATACTCTTCCATGTTAACAGTGATTCTGCACATTCCTCATTTCCACATTTCTCATATTTTGGACATTTTCATGAGAATCTTGGGTACCGTGAATGGGTGGGAAGGATAGAACACCTGTGCTCACATCATTATCTTACTCAGAACTCAGTTGGCCTGTCCATCTCTCCATCTATCTAGTTAACAGTCCAGCAGTTAAATTTGGATTAAGCCTCATCACCCTGCTATTTCCTTCTGACTCAGCTCTCTTAGTTTCATCCTCCCTTTCCCATATTGGGAACCTGACCTCTTTGCTCTAGACATGTTTTCATGTGTTGAGGGTTATCTGATATTATATTTCTTTGTCACTGGCCAGCCCAGAGGAACTAAGTAAAAGTCAGTTGAAATCGGTAAGTATGGATGGACCAGAGACATTTCCTTAAAGAGGAAAAGGCACAGTCTTAATGGGCCTTGGGTACTGGTCAGGCTTCTAGTTTCATGATTAATAAACTGGGCTGCCTAGAGAGTATGGTTTCCTTTTATAGGGTCTCAACTTTCCTCCTTTGTTAAATGAGAGCATTGAATTTCCAAGGCCTCCCTCACTGTGATATTTTTGGATTTTTCAGTGAGCCAAATTCTGCTGAGAAAGAGACAAGAGAAAGTACAGCTCAGATTTCTGGTTAACGAGGCAAGACTTACACTTGCATCAGCTTGAAAAGCCCTAAAATTGCAGGTGAAACTAAACTTTGCAAATAAGTACAAGATGTTTAATAATTTGCTGAGAAAAGAAAGGGGAAAGAACCAGAAGATGGATATAGAGAAATTGGATAGAAAAGAGAGATGATGTGAAAAACAAGAGAAAGACTGAAAATAAGAAAATATGAGTGAAAGGGAGAGAGAGAGAGAGAAGGGGGAATAAGAGGCAGAGGGTTGGAGAGTGTGCAAGATGTTGCAGGATGGAAGGAGGTTGGAGGAGGTCCCAGCAGAGGGCAGGTAGTTGTGGAAATGAGGGCCTAGACTGGATAGGGTGTCCTCTGAGGGGGGTTTCACTCCTTCTGGTCACTGTTGGAGGTGGCAAACAAAGCTCCAATGGTCTGACATGTCCTAGTGGCTGCTTCCCACTCACATTACCACTTAGACTCCCAGCTCATCTCTGAGCCCTGGTGGAGGGAGAGACAACACTGATGCAGTAACATCCGGGCCCCACTAGGCGGCCGTGGGCCTCCTTTGAACTCTAGGCTTAGCAGAGAAGTCCTCCTCCTGGAATAGGAGATCCATTTCCTATTTCCTCTGTTCCCCGGGGGAAGATGGGATGGAATTGTGATGAAAGGGATTCTAAATAGAATAAAGGAAATACACATACACACGCACGCGCGTGTGCTCATACTTCTTCACAGAAGCAGCTATTGTGTGTGAAAACCCTAACATCTTTAGAGGGGCTGAGGCTGGCTGCCACCATTTCTTGCCTGGTTTTCCTTAGCAGCCAGTAGCTTTTCTCTGAAGGTCGGCGGGTTAGAGTTGGGGGTTGAGTTTGAGCATAGGGTTTGGATCTACCTTTGGTTAGGGTTAGATTCAGTTCACAGTCAGTGTTAGGATTATCATGAGGTCAAGATCAAGGCTCTGACTGAGGTCAGAGTTGGGAGTTATAGTGGAAAACAGGATGACTATAAGCTCGCATAAGAAATGAAGTCATGCCATTTTGAGCTCTGCTCTCTAAGGGAAAAAAACCAGGGATGATTTCCTGGATGGACTAAACTTCAGGTGAGACTCTGAAGAAGAAACCTGGCAAGACAAATTGAAACCGTAAGGGACTAGGAAGAATGGCCAGAAACAACTGAATGTAATGTTTAAGTCCCCAAAGTGTGGAGTGTCTTATCAGGGCCCAGCTCATCGCCAGATACCTGAACTCTCAGGTCATCTTCCCCTTCCCCGTGGGGGAAGAGAACTCTCCACTGGCTTTGGCCAAGGGCACTTCTCCACACATTCTTGGCTCCTGTGCCGCTGGGTCCTGTGTCTGCACTTGGGGCTGCTAGGGCAGGGGCTGGCGCCAGGCTGGGTAGACACAACCTGGAAACAGGGAGCGGCTGTGGAAACAATGTGAGTCTGGCACACACTACTGGCCACTCCCAGGCTGGAGATGGACTGGGTCATCCCTGGGGAAGCCAGAGCCTTGGGACAGCTGCTGCAAGGTGCTTACTCAACCCAGAGCCACCTTCTTCAGGAGGCCTTACCGTCATGATCACTCTGGTTAGCAGGTGTGAGATCCATTCCGCTGGGTTACCCAGCAATTTTTAGTAAAGATTGTGATATGTATCTTAGCTCTTTTCTCAAATAATAGTCTCGGTAAGGTGTCTGATCTCTTCTCTCCCTGCTCCCTTCCTCAGGGGACCCTTGAGTCTGTCGGCAGTCTTTGACCTCCATGAGGGGACAGCCTTCTCCCGTTAGTCAAAGGCTTCCCTACAGAGGGTCCACCTCAGTTAGAACATGGCCCTCTGAAAAGGCTCTTTCATCATTATGAGGTGGGGACTTCCTCAGGAAATGTCTTCTTCAGCCATCTGGGAACCCCTGAGGAAATTCCTCCCCCATCAGTCTGGAGACTCTTCTCCCAACAGTCTAGGGGATTCATCATTATGGTTAATTAAAGGGGGACCCAGTGCAGAAACCAGGAGAATATGTCTCCCCCAGTAGTCTGGGTCGCTGTGGGGGGGGGGAGGTGCCATCACTCCCAGCAGACTGGGCAGCCCCTGTGCGTCCCCATTCTGGAGCAGTCACAGCAAGGTGGAAGAACCAACTAAGAACCCAAGTCAGGCTCAAGGGAAGATCAAGATGAGATGGAAGCCCACATCCATGTCCATACAAATTCTGTAAAGAAAATGACGGCAGACATGATATGCTTGTGGTATTGGTGATTAAGGGGGCTGTGTTGGTGTGAAGGCGGCAGTGGTCCTGTTGGTGGTGGTGTTGACGTCAGCACTTCTAGTGGTGGGGGAAGCAGCAGAGATGAAAGCTAAGGCCAGGGCAGTGATGGTTGAGGATGCAGTGGGTGACTGCAGGGACAGGGGGCATTGGTGGTAGAGGGCGCGGAGGCTGCAAACCCACTACCGCCATCCTAAGAAGGAAGGGTCCAGGGCAATGGGTGCATAGAATGGGGAGAAAAGACCTAAAAGAGCTGGAAGGAGAATCTCAACCATAATTAAAAAGGGCAACGGAAGCTGTTTTCAAAAGTGGTTCAAGTGAGATCTGAAACAGGACTACCAATTATAGAGTCCAGAGCTGTGGGTTTTCCAAGCACTGCGAGATGTGAGGGAGAAAGCCCATAGGACCAAGACCGTGAACCTGAGACAGGAGAAAGCCCACGTGGATGGAGCCCCTAGCCAGGGGGCCTCTGGAAGGTGAAACCCAGAGGCTTCCATGCCTCCGGATGGTTCAGAGGAGGTCACAGTATCCAGGGCTGCCTGGATGGGGGAGAACTGAGATCAGATCTGTGGACTTCTCTGATCCCTCAGCCTCTTTGTTTTCAACTCACGCCGGGGGCGGGGGGGGGGGGTGTTGGGGAAAGGATGCCAGAATCAGCTGGCCAAGGTGAAATATATAAACATACCTCCTCACAACATGTCCCAGGGAATCTGACTCAGTTTCCGGGGTGGGTCCTAGACATGTATATTTTTAATAAGCTCCCAAGGTGATGATACAAACACACACACACACACACACACACACACACACACACACACAGAGGATACTTGACCAGATACTATATTCAGCACCCCCACCTCTGCCACTGGGCCTCGGGGGAGTATTTATAGCTAAAGGCAGTAACATTTCCATATCATCACCACTTCATAGGCTCATGCACAGGGTCCTGAAGGCCACTGACTGGATGGTAGGAAAGGCCAGGGTTGGCGGGGGGAGGGGGGTTGGAGGCAGGACAGCAGCAGGGACAGAGGACCAACATTTCCCAGTAAAGAGAGCTGCCAGCCTCAAAGAGGGACAGGAAGTGTTGGTGGCAGCCATAACTCCATGCCCAGGCCCCAGGTTTCCTAGAGAGGTGGGGGTCATGCAGGAGGTTGGGAGAAGGACACGAGGAGCTCTCAGAGTATCAAAGCTGAAGGAAGAAAAGAGGTTTCCTTGCTGAGAGGCAAGCCTGCCGCACTTCCAGACCAGCTCCCAACCCACCTGGTCCAGGAAGCCCTCCCAGGCCCCAGAATCTGCAAGACCCTCTTCCTCTGCTAGGCTCTCAGAGTGTGTTCTTTGTCTTGGGATTAGATACACTCAAGTCTTGTATTTTACCCTTTCTGAGAGGTTTTGAGGGGGGTTCTGTGTTAATTTTTTTTTCCCTCACAGCTGTCTTCCCTTCCTTCCCCCACCTAACTGACTTGGTCCTCAGCCACCTATGCCCCATGTTAAGCATGGGAGAGTATTTATTAAAATGTGTGGACTTGATTTGAGGGTGGGATGAGCCCCTCGTGGGATGTCAGGGACCTTGGGTTCTAGCCCCAGTCCTCTACTTTCCCAGCTTCTGGGATCCTACTCCAACGGCAAAAACATGGGAAATATCTCCTTCCCGTGTTTTCCCTCTCTTCATCAAGTCCTGGGGATCCCATGTCCCTTGTTCTAACATGACAGCCTGAGCCTACCAGCAGCAGAAGGATGAATCCCTCCACCTGGGGCCTGGCACAGTTCAGATTGCAAGCAGAGAAGGGGAAACTGAGGCAGCCTCTGAGACATGAACAATCCTGTCTCTCTCTTCAATGTTCTGCAAGAGGATTCACTTCAGGTCATAGGCCTTTGAAAAAGGACTAGGCGTTGGCAAATCAGATTGAGGGAGTGACTTGAGCTGACCAAAGGAATCTTCTTGAAGGGGAAAGTTAGAGAGGCCTTGGGAGCAAGGCCCAAGGATAAGAATGACTTGCTTTGAAGACAGGGAGGCCCTGAGGTAAAAGAAGGGGATGTCCTATGGCAGACTGACTGGAGGGAGGGAGGGTTTTAAAGACTGGTTTGTCGAAGTGGTGACCCCAGCCAGGGTTGGTGGGGTGGAGGTGGGGGTGTGGGGGCCGGATGTAGAGGGGGCGCGGGAGAATGCAAGGAGGACTGGAATGGGAGGTTGAGGGACCAAAGGATTGTCTGGCTGAGGTCCAGGGGGAATGGGAAATGAGCTGCAGGATTAAAGGCAGCTCACCTACCAAGGGGGCTTTTCAAATTCCCCAATATCTCAGCTGCCCCCTCAGTGGCCCCACAGTCACCTGAGGCCAGGCCAGAGCAGCTGCTCCCAGTGAAGAGATAATGAGTGTGAGCTCCATTTCCCCGCCAGGAAGCCCACCTCTGGAGTCTAAGGGAGGTCTTACTTTCCAGGCCCTCAGCCCCACAGCCCCTAGTTTCTCTACTTCTCCAGGAGCTGCAGAGGAGCATGTGTGTGTGTGCACACGCACGTGCACACACATGTACAAGCTCTTGGGAGAGAGGCATCAGTTGTGAAGAGGGAAGATTTCCTGCCCCGTCCCACTGGGAATAGAATGTGCTGGTAGTTCCTTCTCCACTCTAAACAGAGCATGTGTGAAGAAATCTGTGATGCTTGGTCTATCGTCGGCGGCCTGCAGAGACAGCTAACAGCGAGTCCAGAGCCCCTAGTGAAGGCTGGCACCTGCTGGGCAGGCAGACCCACCCTCTCATGGCCTCTGGGGACCTGTGGCAAGGCCTTAGCCCATCAGGCTTGTGTTCACTCCTGCTTGCTCCTCGCCGGATCCCCTCTCGGGATGTCTTCCTAACCAGGCCCCTGTCCTTGCACTGGAGAAGGCCATGCATGGAGGCGGTGGGAGATGGAAGCTTACGTCCATACGAAGGTTGTGCAAAGCCTCAGACACAGATGCCAGGTGACTTTATCCGGAGTCTCACCAAACTGAAGACAGCCCAAACACCCACCAGCAGGTGTGTGGCTACACCAGTCGCGGGGGAGGGTGCCGGGGGGCAACCCTTGCTGAGGACTGTCAGCTGGTCCCACCCAGGGGGCCCTGCCGGTCCCTGGGGCGACAGGAATGAAGTAAGAAGGTTACAGCTTATACATCCATCCAGGGGAACACCAGTCAGCTATAAAAAGGAACGAACTACTGCAACCCCTTGGATGAATCTCAAGGTAATTGTGCAGAGGGAAGGGAGCCTGGCCAACAAAGAGCGCACACTATATGGTTCTGTTGAGAGCAAACTCTGAGAAATGCAAACTAATCTGTACCGACAGAAAGCAGAGTCCTGGCTGCCTGGAGTCAGGGAGTGGCAGGGAGGGGCAGGAGGAGGGATTGCAGGAGGCAGAAGGAAACTTCTGGAGTGACAGAAACGTTCATTCTCTGGCTGGCAGATGTGAATGTCAGAACTAGATCTGCCCCCACGTGTTAAATGGTCTGTTTATTCTACGTTACTTACACCTCCATAAAAGGCTTGAAGAAGTGGTGGTGGGGGGCGGGGTGAGCATAATGGTGGCAACAAAGCCACAGCCAAAGTTGCCGACAAGCCCACTGCAGGCGTGAGTGAGGCCCCTGTGTTAAGTGTTTTAGGTCCTTGTCTCTCCCTGTAAGCGGTGGGGATGGATGGAACACCTATGTCCCTAGCACCCAGCATAGGGCTCAAAATGCAGCGGGCATAAAATAAATAGTCTATTTGTTCATCTCAATGATGACAGCCAGCACAATAAATGCTATGATATGAGAAACAGGGAGGGGGCATGGATTGTGGGAGCATGGAGGGACGTCACCATCAGACAGCCCATGAAAGCTTCCTGGAAGAAGTCAGATCTGAGTTGGGACTGGATGCTCGCCAGTAGCATCCAGTAGGGGCTTGCCAGGCGAAGAGGGATTCGGTGGGGGAGGCATGCCCCAAGCATAGGAAACAGCTGTGTCAAGGTCTGGAAGCTTCACATAACAGGGGATGCTAAGGATGTTCAACGTGGCGTGGCAGGAGCCAGAGTAGGGAAAGGGAGAAACAGGATGTCAGATGGGTGGGTGGGTAGATGCATGGATGGGTGGGTGGATGGGTGGATGCATGGTTGGATGCATGGATAGATGCATGGTTGGATGTGTGGCTGGCTGGATGAGTTTGTTGTGTCTACAGAGCCACAGGGAGCTCCTGAAGTAAAGTGGGTGTAGAGAATGACACTGGAGCATGACAGTGGTGTCCTAGAGATTTTCTTCCAATGTGAGAGAGGACTCTGCTATTTGTCTATCTGGTCCAGTACCCATGTGCCTGTCCGGGTACTGGCCCATCGAAAGCAGGGACAAGAAGATGCATGGGTTTGTAGAGACGCCCCCTCCCTACCGGCTGTCTCCCTCCCTGAGGAAAGAGTCTGTGACTCGCCGGAGGGCGGATGAGTGGGTTTCTGCTCAGGCAGTGCTAAGTTCTGCTGCGGTCAGGTCTGGAGTGAGGCGGTGATGTAAACAAGGCTGGGCCAGGGGTTTGGGGCGGGGGGCAACCCTTGCTGAGGGCTGTCAGCCGGTCTGACCCGGGCTGGCCCTGCTGGTCTCTGGGGGTGACAGGAATGAAGTGAGAAGGTTACAGCTTGTGCTGGGCTCTTCCAGGCAAGCCAGCTGTGCTCCCCACACTCAGGGTGGCCTTGGGCGGCACAGCCAGATCTGCCCTGCAGTACTGGGGTGAGCCAGAGAGGTGAACTCCTGCCCTGGCTCGCGCCCACCGTGTGTGTGTGTGGTCGTGGCTTCCCCGGCACATGGCTCGCCTTGTGCCCCAGCTCAGCCTGAATTTGTAGGTGCAGCCCCCTACCAGGGCTGAACCCTGCCCCCGATCCTCAGGATCGATGTCGTTGGAACTCAGTGACTGGGGGCCACGGAGACCACCCGTTCGTGGGCGAGGAGATCCCAGGGGACTGGATTTGTCTTGACATTCGGCAGCACCACGCCTTTCCCTCCGGATGCACGGTTCCGGAACTGTTGTTCCTTCTACATGACAATCCCCCTCCCCCACCCTGACACTATCAAATGCCCTTTTCTGCCCACCCTAGTCCCCGCCCCTATGGAGTAGCATAGCTCCTTGTCACCTCCCAGCTCACGCCCAAGTCACAGCCACCAGCCCTGCCTTGTGACGGAGACCCTGACCCAGCTGGAGCATCGGTTTACAACTTCGGTGACTGTTACAACTGCCATCGGCTGTGCCCGGTGAGGGTTACCACACACTAAAGGGCTGCCTCCTTGCTGCTGGGGCTGCTGGTTCTAACGGGCTCTGGGCTCCAGGGTAAGCAGTCCCAGGGATGCTGCCGCTGCAGGGATGGCTCTCGGCTCTCCCCGGCCTCCCTCCAGCTTCGACAAATGCCATGTGAGGGACAGAGGCAGGTACCCATCCTGCCTACTCCGGGCCATGCCCAGCTGAAGCCCGCTCCCCTGCCTCACTGCAGGTGCAGCTTTCAAAAGGCCTGCCCTCCCATGGCCCCGGCCACTCTCCAGTTCTGGGGAGGTGCCCCACCAGTGTCCACAAAGTAGTATATTCCAGGCCCTGGGTCCTTCCAGCTATTCCATTCATGAGTCACAGTCTCGCAGGGGCCACATGTCCACCACGTTCTTAAGAAAAGGAGAGAGGAAAAGGGAATGTCATGGTGACTGCCACATTCCCTATTCCAGGGATCTTGAAGTCTTTAGGGAAAACACCAACGTGACCCCAAGTCAGCAGTGGCAGGAGAGGGACAAGGAAGGCCTCTGCTCGTTGTGGCAGAAATCATGTGGCTTCAACAGGTATCAGTCTCTCCCTCCTGCTGCTTCTTTTTCACCCTCTGCAGATGTCAGTGTTGCCCAGAGAGGCCTGGTGGCCTTTCCTACCCCTTCCCATATACCTCCAGAGTACAAATCGCAAAAAGAACTTAGGGATAGAATAAACATCCATTTCAGGCTCAAGCCAAAGCCATGCCTGAAAAGAGCAAGTGGTGGGGCACCTGGGTGGCTCAGTTGGTTAAGTGTCTGCCTTCAGCTCAGGTCATGACCTGGTATCCTGGGATTGAGCCCCGTGTCGGGCTCCCCTCTCAATGGGGATCCTGCTTCTCCCTCTGCCTGCCGCTCCTCCTGCTTGTGCTTTCTCTCTCCCTCTCTCAAATAAAATCTTAAAAAAAAAAAAAAAAGAAAAGAGCAAGTGGGGTTCGGGAGGCAATGCATTTAAGTAGCCAGTTCTGGAAAAGCTGGCAAGCAGGTTTGGACGCTAATAGGCCGAGTCCAAATGTTCACCTTACAGATGGGGAACTTGAGTTCTGCCCAGCCCGATCGGGAATTTCCAAAGGCAGGGCCTGAGGACCCCTAGGGGATACGCAGGCGGGCACACCCCCGAGCTCTTGCTGTCTACACACGGACAAGCACACACACTCATGTACGCATACATACACACGCATGCGCATACCCGTGTGGTTAATTCACAGGTGGCTGACTCCCCTATGGCCTCGAGATTGTGAGAGTGACTGGAAGCATGTGAATGGCATGTCCCTTACGCTCACACCTCACGAGGTTCAGTGAAATCTCTGGGCAGGCTGTGGGCAGAGCTGGCTGCACCAGGCCACCTCCTGACCTGGGGTTTTCCCTCTGAAGCAGTCTGTAGCCTTAAGCCCTTTGACTGGTTGTTGGGGAGACCTGGGGGGGGATGGGTAAAATGAGAGATTTGGGGAGTAGGTCCAAAAAAAGGGACTCTCCAAACCCCAACTGGGTGCCTGATCAGCACTGGTAGGCCAGGCACAGGGACAGGGAAGCCAGAGGCCCTGTCCCCACGCTGCAGAGCCCAGGCAGTCAGACGCAGAGAGAGAGCTGGCAGCCAGGGAAAGGTCTTGGACCAATTTTTTCCACTGGTGAATCAGAGGAGAGTGGTAATGGGGACCAGGCTGGCCTGACCCCGGTCACCCATGTGAGTCAGAGCTGAGGTCCCTGTGCTAATCTTAGCCCCTCTGAGAGGACTTGTTGGGACTTGTTGCCGAGTCCTGACCACCAAGCTACTCTGGGAGCTGACGTCACCCTGGGAAGGCCTGGCCCATCAGGGCAGGCTCTGAGCATGGAGCCAGGATGGAGAGGGGCTGGTCTGGCATAAGACCCACTCCTAGCTCACCTGGTCATAGCAAGCCATCCAGCAAGATGAGCTTCCAGTTCCTCCCAGCTCAGACATTCTGCCAGACCAGGGCTGAGCCGGGGCTGGCAGTGAACAGTGGCCAGGATCAGGCAAGCAGGAGGCCTTTGGGCCAGACCTAGCCCTGCCCCTGTCACAGCTATTGCTCACTAAGGACCTGACTACGAAGGATGAACAACAGAGGATATAGCCTGGGTCCTGGGGCCAAGGGCACTCTGAATTTGTTGTGTGCTTTTTAACAGATGGCTCCCCAAATCCCTTTTCTACCCCGGAGGCAATACAGCTAATGATTTAAGGCATTGGAGTTTGAAGTCAGACTAACTTGGGTTGGAATCTCTGTTCTAACACTTTGAACATTTTGTTCTAACCCTTGAATAGGTCATTTGACTGTACCAAGTCTCAGTCTTCTCGTCTGTAAAACGGAGAGAGTAACAGTACTTTTCTCAGGAGATTGTTGGGAGGATTAAACGAGGGAATGCTTATGAAACACTGAGCCCGAGGTCTCTCTGTCACAGAGAAAACGTTCAGTAAATCCTCGTGGCTGTTGTTAGCCACTACGACCTCTGGGCTTCACTTACACCCTATAAAGAGCGAGGACAACAATGAGCATGCTGTCTGAACCCTTCTCCCCAATCAGCAACTCCAGCCTGTGCCATCGGTCCAGCACTGGGACTTGCAGGGAATGAAAAGTGACAAGTTGTGGGAAGATCTCCAGGGCTGCAGAGACGCTATAGAGGGACTGTGGTGAAACAGGGGTGGGCTCCGGAACACTGGGTGTGGGAGCTGAAGCCTTGCCCAGTTCTGAATCTCGGGGTCGGGGAGCCCAGGGGGGAGCCCCTGGTGTTGGAGAGGAAGTCTTCTCCTTGTGCTCAGGCTGATAATCAGTTTCCCACTGAATTCCAGCAGAAGGATCTTTTTTTTCACACTGTTTCCCCAGGCGGTCTTTTCATCATGATCTTAACCATAGTGGGTGTCAAATGTGTGTTGAAAATGCTACTTTTAGAAAAGGTTGGGGTCATACTTCCCCCCCTTTTCTCCTAGCATGCTGGTGTGTGTATGTGTGTGTGTGAGAGAGAGAGAGAGAGAGACAGACAGACAGACAAACATCCCAAGATGCAGAAACACACAGAGAGAGAGTCAGAGAGAAGGGGGGAGGGAGAGAGAAAGAAGAAGAGAGGTTGTGTCTATTATCTGAACTCACATATATGGGCTCCCTCGCTGTCTACCAAGGAAGCTGGGGCAGCCATGGCACTGTGACCTGATGCTAAGGCTGGACCCACATCTCAAGACTCCTACACAGGCCAGAAAGGGGCCCTGTCCCCTTCCTACCCAACACGAAGACCTGCCCTCCAGCAGTCCTGGGGGCCAAGAAAGAACAGAAGCTCTCTTCTCGCTGGGTGAATGGTTGCCAGGGTGAGAGGGAGCCCAGGTGTGGCCAGGGCCAGGGCAGAAGGAACAGAGGTGACTCCTCTGGGGAAAACGAGGCCATGTGGAAGCCCTAAAAGGACTGAGGTGCCTGGGAGGGGCGAGGCACCACGTCTGGAGCACCTCATGTGTGCAGGTCTTTCCGGACTATCTTCCCTCAGTCAGGAGGATTTGGGAGCATTTGGAAGACCTGAACACCTGGTGGTGGAGACCAGCCCTGCGAATCTGGGAGTCACGGTGCAGGGGGCACAAGAAAGGCATGATAAGGGTCCTTTGTCTTGTTGCAGAATGTTGGAGTCTCCAGGGAGTGCTAAGGAGCTGGGGCCCAGAGAGAAAACTGCAGTTAGAAAGGCAGTCCTGGGACCCTCTCAGTTTCTGCGCTGGTCAGATGGTGGGGGGTGGGGGGCAGGGCTAATATGGAAGGAGTGGGGAGGGCCAGGGGCAATCCCTTGACCTAGAGCGCTTTGACTCAGGGGTCAAGGGAACAGCTGTGAAAGCCACGGGCACATCTGGTTGGGGCTGGGCTGGAGGAGGGTGAGCCTGTGGCCGGCAGGGAGCCAGGGACGTGGTGGAGACAGATAGGGCCCGTGTTTACTGCCGGACTGAGGTGTTGCAACAGGAAGAGGGCTGGGGGAGGACGAGGCAGCTCAGGCGGAAACAATTTATCTGGAGCACAAGGAACAGCTGGGGAGGGAGGCCAGCTCTGCTGCTTTCCAAGGCCAAGCGGGACGTGAGGAAGGGATGCTGGGTGCCAAGGCAGCTAGTGGTCCCTGTCTCCTGCCCGCCACCACCCCCCCACCTTCCCTGCAGCCTTGGAATCCAGCCCTCCTGTCCTCGTCCAGAACAGAGCCCATTGTCAGCCATCCCCACTCCTAGTCCCCAGGTTGGGGCTGCCCTTCCCAGTGGGACACCACACCAGACCATAGGTTTTCTCTACTGCTGAATGTGTGGGGGCTTGTAGGATGGCTTCTCCTCCTTAGCCTAGCCTCAGGACCCCTCACCTTCACTCAACTCACAGCCCACCCCCAAGAGACTGGCAGGCCCCACAGACACCCCTCTCCCACCAGGGACAGGTCAGGAAGCCCTGGCTGTCACCTGCATCTCCTAAGTCTTGGCGCCCACAGTTGGACACACAGAAACAGCAATAGCTTCCAAGCGATTTATGGAACACATGTAGAAGGGAACCTGTCGGGGGCGGACTTCTCCGGACCTCTCTCTCACCTCTTGGGGTGGATTTCCAGAATGACCTCGATAGCTGCAACAGCCATGTCCCACTGGCTTCCCTCCTAAAGGACACCTGGAGAGATGGGGGCGGGCGCAAATGAGCAAAGCGGGCACTGCTTAGAAGGACACATTTATGAGATGGGGAAAAAGAGGCTTGCGGAGCCCTGCCAAAGCAGGAACAGCAGACCTCACCTCATCCCCGCTTTTAAAAAACCCACCAGCTGTAAAACGGGAATGGAGGCTTCAGCCCCACATTCAGCCGATTCTCAGGAATGTCATTTCCCACCCAGAAAGATGTCACACAATCTGTCTCACATTGTGCCCTGAATGAGACTGGGACCTCCTTCAGGTCGGGGTTTCTGCCTCCTACTTCTTTGTGTCGTGTTTGTGGCAGAGGAAGTGAAATGAGCAAGATGTGTGTGTGTCCCATAAGGAGCCATGCACTGTCACATTCCATCCTTACAACAGTCTTACAAAGCAAGTGTCACTGCCCCCATTTTTCAGATGAAGAAACTGAGGCCCAAAGAGGAAGGGACTGGCCCAAGGTCATAGAGGCAGCAGGTAGCTGTAACTCAAATGGATGGGTATTCAGTGCGTACCATGGAGTGGTAACAGTAAGTGTGGTTGTGCTGTCGTGCCCAAGAGCCCCTAAATCTTAATATGACAAAGGCTTGTTTTCTACTCCCTCAAAGCCTGCGGTTAGATTCTTCAGTACAACCATCTTCCGCTCTTGTTTCCAGCCGCTTGGCTCTGGGGCTCTATCATCTCTTTTCGGAAAACTTCTTACTCCCAGGGCAGGTAATGAAACAGTTGACTATGCAACAGTCTGAGCCAGCCACATGGTCCTGCTCCCCCACAAGGTGATGGGGCCAGTTGCAGGGCAAGTGGGATGTTGGGGGGCACTCCTGTCTCTCCATATCCAGGCAAGATGCTAGCCGGGGCCCAGGGGCCCGTGTGCCTAGGGCAACGTGCTCACCCTGAACACCCCCAGGGCCACTGGGTTTTGCAATGGGCCCTTCAGGCTAAGCACCCTCAGCTGGTGTGAGAGTAGGGCTCAGACTCAGGCAAGCTCAGAAGAACTCTGTGATATTCTCCAGGTCCATTTTGAGGTCGTCCTGCCTCGGAGGCTACTTCTCTAGGTCATGTTCTGTGGCCCTATGTCCTGGGATCGCTTCTTAAGCTCTCTGCCTTCACTCTGTCCTCCAGTCCCTTCTCTGCAACAGCATGGGCAGTGGGTTCCCCATCACGTGCCCCACAGATAGGGACCTGAGTTACAGGACAAATCCCCATTGCCCTAACGTAGCCTGTGCCCTGACAGATGCACCGTTACGGTCCTGGGGCAGTCTGCTTTCTCCCTCTGCTCAACACCCTGGCTATTTCTCTGATCCCCGGATTCCTGGGGAGGCACCCTTCTTTGCATCTGTGCTCCAGGTCTCTCCCTGTGTCTAGGGCTGAGCTGTGTCCCTAAGTGCCTCCCCCGGACTCTGAGGCTCCCCTTTATCTGCCTCCAGAATTCCACGAAATCAGGCTCTGCTCTCCCCTACAGACACGGGCACAAGAGAGGCTGTTTCTACTCCTCTCTTCCACGAAGATGTGGGAGAGGCCCCACAGGAGTGCTGGAAGCCTCAAAGACCTCTTCCATACGCTCCACACAGGAACAAAACCGAACCATGTGGCTTCAAAGAGCCTCTGGTTGCCTGGGATTCAAGTTCCTCTAGGGTATTAGGAAACGTAATGAGTAATTATGTAAAGTGCCTAGCACAGCATTCAAAAAATATTAGAAAAACATACGTCGCGACATTACCTTTAAAATCTCTGACATGGAATGTTCTCCTAACCTGTGTGTGTGACTGCTTGCCGTCCCCACCTGAGGGCCGTTTCCACGGGCAGCCTAGCTCAAACCTCCCCAACAGCCGCTCTTCCCTCACGGCCCTTTCTCTCTGTCAGAGCCTACCTCCCACACAGGGGCCGGAAGCCCGCATGGCTGTTTCCTCAGCCTCCCTTGTTGTTGAGGACAAGGACCTGTGACATTTTGATCAATGGATCCTAGGGCTTGGGGGAAAGTTTTCCTCTCTACTAAAATAGGCTCATAAACGGAAACTCTGCTCTTCGCTGGCTAGGAGTTAGCCTCTAGAGGTACTGCCTGGAGCTCCAGCAGCTGCTTTGTGACCATAAGTCAAACGCAGTGCGCTGAGGTTGGTGGAATAACAGTACCTGTGACTCTTGCATCGTGGACTGTATGATTGAACCGGCGAACTAACCCTGGGACCACTGGACTCATTACTCCTTTCAGTCAGGAATTCTGTTACCTGTAGCTGAAACCGTTCGAGCAAACACACATCTCATGATCAACAAATCCACAGACACACTCATCAACTCCTCCCAAATTACTCTTCCTCCAAAGTTCCTCACATCAGCCAATGACAGTTTCCTTTGCTAGAAATTCCAGTCATCTGTTTCTTTCTCCCTCTTCTCTCTCATCCAGACTGTCACCAAACACCGTGCCTTTTTCTGAAGTCTCTTAGGTTGCTTGCCACTGCCAGATGGTAATGGGTACCTCCTGCTGGTTCGCCCTACTCTGACTGCTTCCCCGCAGTCCGTTCTGCGCCGTGTGCTGATCGTCTCTCTTCCCCAGTTGCGCCATGCCAGCTGCATGCCCATGCTCTTGTACTTGCTCTTCCCTCTACTGGATTCTCTCCCTTCTCACAGAACACCTCTGCAGCCTAGACCGGTACAAGGTGTTATTCCCTCTGGGGACCTTTCATTAACTTGCCCAAAAATGAGAGCTACTTGAACTTGCTGTTGTGTTCTACCCATAAGTCTGGTTTTAGCAGTCAGCAGATTCTAATGACCTCATTGCTCATATATCTCCCCTACAAAACTGCAGGTAGCTTGAGGTGACAGACAGTGTCTTAGCGACCTCTGAACTGCCGGGACCCAACAAGGTGAGGCAGCAGTGGCCTAGAAATTCTTAACCCTCTGCCACAGTCTGATTCTGTGACCTTGGATAAGTCATTTGAATTCCATAGGCTTCGCTTTTTTCCTTAGTCAACGAGGAGCTGAGGATACCTGCCCCCTCAGCCTCATAGGTCCCTCATAGTGAGAAACCACACTGTTTCTTTGCCAGTCCCCAAATGGGAGAAGCAGGGATTAGGACCCCCAGCAGCGTGGTGTAGGGATCATTTGGTAGTAGGCACCATGTAGGCCAGCCCGATTGCTACCACTGAAGGCTGGAACATTGCCGACCCTGATCGCTTGCCCAAAGCAAGAGCTGAAGTAGTGGGAAGATGGCCCTTGTCACAATTCTGCCTTCCAAATTCCATGGCCTATTGGCCAAACTTAATTACATCCTATATATAAGCTATATATATATATTTTACATATATATATTACATATATATATAATTACATCCTATATATAAAGCTATAAATCATAGCTTTAGGAGAATCTAGGAAATGTCATTCTTAGCTATCCAGGCTCTACAACACAGGAAGGCATTATCAAAGGATGGCCTCTGAGACCCAGTGTTTACCCACCAGAGTAAATACATATTGGAGTTCTAAGGGCACTTCAGCTCCAAGCCGGATGACAAGAACCTACAGCCTGATAATGGGGCCAAACAAGGCAGAATGAAAGGAATGAGGGTATAAAATCACATGTGATGGGCTTGGGAGGGCAGGTGGAGGAGATGGAGTCTGTATTGACTTTCTTTCTTTTTTTTTTAAATTTAATTTTATTTTTTCAGTGTTCCAAGATTCATTGTTTATGTACACCCAGTGCTCCATGCAATCCATGCCCTCTTTAATACCCACCATCAGGCTCACCCATTCCCCCCCACCAAAACCCTCAGTTTGTTTCTCATTAGAGTCCATAGTCTCTCATGGTTCATCTCTCCCTCCGATTTTCCCCAATTTACTTTTCCTTTCCTTCTCCTAATGTCCTCTGTGTTATTCCTTATGCTCCACTAGTAAGTGAAACCATGTGATAATCGACTCTCTGCTTGACTTATTTCACTCAGCATAATCTCCTCCAGTCCCGTCCATGTTGATGCAAAAGTTGGGTATTCATCCTTTCTGATGGCTGAGTAATATTCCATTGTGTATATGGACCACATCTTCTTTATCCATTCATCTGTTGAAGGGCATCTTGGCTCTTTCCACAGTTTGACAATTGTGGCCATTGCTGCTATGACTTTCTCCCTCAAATGAAGACCACTCTGGTATCAGGATATAGCACGTATGTGAGTCCTGAAAATATTTCAAAGACCCCAAGCCCAGCTGACTGAATATATTTTTGCTTTATAAGGATTGCCTAATAAATCATGACATGCTATGCAAAATACCGCATAACACAGGGTAGCATGAGCCCGTGAGTTCTGGACATACAGGGAATGTGTCTCCTTCGTCCATGTGCACTTTGCCCCCAGCACCATGATGGACAATTAGTAGGCATTCATTAAATGCTTGATGAAGGAGTGAATTTGTCAGTGTTCCACCGAGAAACTGACTTAGAGGACTTGACTCGATGTTCCCGGTGTGGTCTGATTAATCAGCCTGGCGGGAATGCCCCCTGCCCTGGTCTTAATATTAGACTTCTCTTAACGTGGCCCAAGACTCTGTTAGTCTCCTTGGCACCCACACCACACAGATGATTCACATTGAGCTTGAGGTCAACTATAGTCTCTGGGTCTGTTTCACATGAGCGACTATTAAGTAAGGCAGGGCTTCCCCATCCTGTCCATATGCAGTTGATTTTTGGAGCGGAACGCCTTATGTTAGTAACATTTCATCCCACGGAGTTGTAACCCATCCTTCTAGCTTCTCAAAACCTATTCAAGTCTTAAATCTTTTAACTCGGGGCATTATTCATCCCTCTTAGAGTAGCTTCATTGGTGATTGTGACAAAATAGGACCAGAGACAGTTCTGGGCTGAGACAATGGAGTATAGAGAATCCCACCCACCGCCCCCCCAGCCTGCCCCAGTCTCTGGTACCGAGGCTGAATGGGAACATGGACAGTCTGTTGTTACTCACTCTTCACAAAGTGACCCTGGTTCCTCAGCATCTTTGCTTTCTCCTATAGGCTGTTAAAGTATGTATTTTACTGGTATGGATCCAAGTGTTCAAATCTATGAGGGCGCCTGGGTGGCTCAGTCAGTTAAGTGTCTACCTTCGACTCAGGTCATGATCCCAGGGTTCTGGGATCAAGCCCCGCATTGGGCTCCCTGCTCAGTGGAGAGTCTGCTTCTCCCTCTCCCTCTGCCTACTTCTCTCTCTCTCTCTCTCTCTCTGTGTCAAATAAATAAATAAATAAATAATCTTAAAAAAAAAAAAAAAGATGTTCAAATCTATAGACCTGATAACCTTACCAGTATGTTAGCTGATGTGATCTGAAGGTCTAGATGCAGGGAAATGGCTAAGTTGATGTGGTACAAACTTTCCATGGATCAAAATGGGCACTATTAAAACAGTAATTATTTTAAAAAATGGGGGTAGGGGGGACTTAGATATAATGTGAAGTCAAAAAACCAAGCTATAAAATAATGAGCATGCCTTGAGGGTAAATATGTTAGATCACGTGCGTGCATGAGAGAGGCACCCAAATATTGCAGAAGTTGGGTGAAGGAGACAGGACTAAGGGTGATTTATTCTATTTTCCAAACTTTCAGTACCTCCATCAAAAACAGCTTCTGAGACAAAGGTCAAGTGAAGGCATTTTACTGAGGACCGTGTCCAGAGAGCAGGAAGGGGGGACAGTGAAGTGGGGGGAGGGAGAGAGTTGGCCTTTAGTACAGAGGGCCCCTGGGCTCCACAGGCCCACCCAAGGAGCCTCGTGAAGTACGCCCCAGGGCTGTTGGTCTGTGAGGGCAAGTGGGGAGCACTCATCCACTCCAGCTTCATACCCTGGGATGCTAACTCTCCCACACCCCCAGTTTGTATGCGAAGGCACCTAGAAGGTTCCCGGGGAGTTCCTGCTGGGCCGTGGGCCATGCAGCAGTGCCCATGGTAAGTTGGCCGATGGCACAGATCTAGATCCTGGAGGGCAAGGTTGGGGGGCGGGGGGACAAACAGGACTCACAGAATCCCCCACACGGGATGGGTCTGGCCCAGCTCTACTCTTGTTTATACCTGTAGAAGCCTGCTCCGTGCCCTCTAATGCTGGACACTGGCTTCGCTGTCTCTGGCAAATTCCATCCTGATGACCAGGAGAGCCTTTATCCACCTCTGGTTTTCACCTTGCCTCCTCTCATCCAGGGGCAACACTGGCAATTTCTCCCAACACCTAGCTGCCCGGAACTGTCAGCCACGTGCACCCTCCCACACCTGCCATCTCTGCACACCTGTCCGGGCGTCAGGGTGCTGCCCCACCGTGTGCTCGGGGCCCAGGGAGGCTCGCTCCCCCAGGACGGTGGGAGTGTTTTCAAGAGGGGATGGTTCAGCTGTCTCTGTCATCAACATCCCTTTTAACCTCCGACGTATTCTGTAGTAACCCTGACAAGCTTTGCATCATCTGGTCTGAGGAGATTTTTTTGCGGAGGGGCATGGTAAATCATTTTCCCACCATCTTATTCCTTGTTTGTTGTGGGTGATAGTTTTTGTTTTTCTTCCTGGTTTTGAGTTTTTCATGGGGCCACATTGATCTTTTGAGTCATCTTTTCCAGGCCACTGTGTTTCCTCCATTTGAAAACTATCTAGCGGTCCGCCCTTCACAACGGCTTTGGCCCACCTCTCCCTTCCTGTGACACTGGGAATGCCAGGATGATAAAGTCCTTTCCTTCCTAGGTCCTCATCCTCTTGTTTTGCCACCGCATGCCTCTTGGTTGATCAGAATTTGCTGTATCCTGCCAGTTCCATGTGTTGCTTTTTCAGAGATTAAATTATCAGGCCAGCAAGAATGTAGCAGGCATCCTGGCTTCGGCAGATGTCCTTGTAACTGGAGTCCCATCACCCAAGACCTGGCTTCTGCTGACTTGAGGACTCTGATCTTGGACGTGGAGAAATACTCCTCACTCTCCACAGAGGGACAGGAATCCTCTGAGCCCCCAAGGAGAGGCCTGGGAGATGGTTGTTGATAAACATGGCTGGGTTCTTGGAGTAAGTCTTGCAATCCACTGGAAGCAGAGGAGAGGGGAATGCCAGGCCTCAAGCCTCAGCTCCATCACTCATTGGCTGTGTGACTTTGGGGAAGTTACTAAACCTCTCTGGGCATCAGTTTCCAAATCTCTAGATCCTGGAACTCTCTTGATCTTTCCAGAAAGTGTCAGAAGAAGGTCTTCCATGTGTGGCCACAATTATGGTTGCCTGACAGGGATCGCAAGATGCCATTGACTATATTCTGATTTCAGAGAGGCTTGGTATAAAAAAAAAATTATAAGTCTTGGAACCCTTGGTTCCAATAGGGTATTGCTGAGAATTACATGATTTAAAAGATGCAAAGCAGCGAGAGCGATGGCACTGTGTGTGGGTGTGGGCGCCTGTTGTGTGTTTGTGTGTGTTAGTGTGTGTTAGTCTAGACAATGAGGAGACTGGCAAGGATGAATGCCTCTGAGGAGTAGACAGCGAGAAGGCTTACTCTCCATTGTCCCTTCCAGTAGAAGAGATTTTTGTTTTTCTGAGAATCAACTGCCCAGTGAGGTACTGTCCCTGGTCCCCCCTTTCTTCCAGGTGTCCTCTGTGCTATGTGACTAATTCTCACCAATAGTGAATGGAAATGGTCACTTTCCTGCTATGGGGTTTCAAAAAGGAGCATGTCTTTTCCATACATGACCGATCACTGGACATACAGGAAGGCCTCGAGGCCCCGCGGGGTGATGGAACCACAAGATGGAAGAAGCTGGTAATTCCTGAATCGCCACCTGGAGAAAAGTCACAGGCTAACCAGGAACACCCACATGGACTCCACCACGTAAAGGAGTAACGAGCCACCGTTAATGCCACCACGGACATTTTGGGGTTAACTGATGATGGCGCCTAGCCTGACCTTAGCTAAACAGATGGTCAGTAGCACCTGTGGAGAGAACTTAGAAAAATGGGAGAATGCTTCAGAGAATTGCAAGAGACTACAGAATCAGGGTCTCCCTCACCGTATGCTTGTGCCTCAGAGAACAGATGACAGCATCCAGCCTTCCCCAGCCTCCCCCATACAGTGCCGACTTTATACTGAAGTTTTCATCAACGGACCATTCATTCAACAGGCAGTGTGCCTCTCCCACACGTTAGCACGGTCCCTGCATGACGGGGCTCTGCTGGGTGTGGTCTCGGCCCGGCCCCCCATCCTGTGGTCAGGCCCACTCCTGCAGCCCATTCATCATCCTGACGTCCAGAAGAGACCCCATCCATCACAACACCTCATTTACTAATGTGACTTCCCCCAGCGGCGCTCCGCCAGGGAGGGAAAGCCAGCCGGCCTGCAGTGGGTGGGGAAAGTCGGGGACAGCAGTCTGCACCCCCGCAGACCCGCAGCAGGGCTTCCAGACCTCAGTTCCAGGTCCTGGGGTTAAGACCCCAAGGGCTTCTGTCTGTGGTGGAGTCACCGCGGCTGAGCCCAGCAAGATTTCCTCCCGGAAGCTTGCAGGGGGGCGCTGGGGGAGGGTGTTGGTGAGCAGGGACCACTCTAGCTCCGCCTGGAAGACTACACAAATCCCAGCGCCACTACCTGAAGTCAGCTCTGAGTTTTATTTTTTTTGTTTGGAAATGTAAATTAAAAAATCCAAATGCAAACGGTTTGTCTGCATTTTCGTTCAGTGTGTTAGTATCAAGATTAAATAGTCTGTGGCTGCTCCCCAGTTCACCTCTCAGATCATAAAACCTCTGTAGTGACTGAAAGCAGGAGTCCATCAAGTGGCTTTCTGTTCTCCTCCTCTGCACCCCCAGGGCCAGTTACCAGGAATCCCGGTTACAAAGTGCAGGCACCCCCTGGCTGGGCCCCAGGTGGCCTCCAAAGTCACCCTGGCTGGGATGAGTTTCTCGTAACCCCAGGCCCACAGTGGGGTGTGACAGGTTGACCCACGGGTTTTCGGAGGTACCTATCCCAGACTCCTGGGCAGGGGCCCCTCCTCCCTCCCCCCAGCCCTGGCTCTTACCTGGTCTGGTGGGTGGACTCTAGCCTTTCAGGCAGGGCAGCTGGAGGAAGGACCATCCAGAAGAAAGTGGCGCAGCCTGGCAGGTGAGATGAGCCTCCTGCCTGCGAGCTCCGTCTCCCTCACCCCTTCCAGCACTGCTTTACTGTAACCCTTTCACAGTAAAGTCAACCTTATAAAGTATTTGCAACCCACGAGCTCTACTCCTCAAACATTGCAACCTGGGAAAAACGAAGTTGCTCCAAAACACAAAAGAGCAAAATTGGAAATAATAAAATTTTAATGAATATATTCAAACATCATTAATTGTTCAATTTGATACTCATGAAAATTTCCTTCCATTTGAAAACAATTTGTACCTTTTATTTTCTCGCCTTGTACAGATTCCTGCGTACACGCGATGATGGCTGGGAAGTTGGAGCCCACTGTAAACTAAATGAGTAAACTTCAGCCAAATAATTTCAAAAGCAAAATTATAAAAATTCTTTCCAAGTATTTTATAGCAAAATAATTCTATTTAATGTGGGATGTGGGTACATTTTAATTCTTTTATATGCTCTGGGGTGAAACCTACAAAAATAAGACTGTCTGGTACCCCGGGAGTCCTGCCCCCCTCCTCGGCCCCTCCTTTTCTCACCCTCCCTCCTCTCCTCCTTGTCTCTCTTTTCAAAAGCCTCCTTCTCTGGAGTTTCAAGGAAGCACCAACAGAGTCTCCTACAAAAAATATTAATTTTTATGAAGACACCACTTCTTAACATTCGGAGGCCTCTTCTTGGGAGTGGTAAATGTTGCATGGAAGGATTGTTCTTTCTGTCTCTCTCTCTCTGGCCCCTTAGCTATTCCTAAGGACAACACGCTCTGCTGGAAGGGACAGTTCCTCCCAGCAGAGAAACTGAGGACACACGGCCACTGGCTCCTCCGTGAATGGTCAGTCCCCTCTTTCTAGCTGGCTGGGCCATGGGTTGCCATCATGGCGCTGGGATTCGGGGAGGAGCCCGGAGGTTTAGCCCGCAGCAAACAGATGCTGCCAGCTGTGGTTTAGCTCAAAGGGCCCTTTTCCACGAGTCAGGCGGGCCACCCAGCAGCCTGGCACCTTCCTGCCCAAATGCTCCGACCCTCAGTACTCACTGGTAGCCTTCCTGTCTCCTGGGAAAACAGCCTTTGGCACCTGAGTGACCCATGGAGTCAGGGTGTGACCCGCAGGTCTCCCGGCAGGAGCGGCCGTTTGTGGACCCCAGCAGGCTGCTGACGGAGCTCCTCGGCCAGCAGAGAGGCTCCAGTGACGCCCTCTAAAAGCCCCCAGGGACCCTGAGTTGGGCCACTTGTCTCAGCCTGGGGAATCCTATTCCAGAAGGCCCTCCGAGGCCCTCCCAGAGGCTAGCCCCACTTAGTTCTGCAGCTTCCCTCCTTCCTCTTCCCTCAGGCCCTGCTCTCCAGATGGCAACCCCCAGGTGGCACCAGTCCTGCCTCCTCAGCGCGGCGTCCGTCCACGCGTGTCCCACAGCCCTGGGCCTGCACCCGACTAGCTCCCCATCTCCTTCAAGACAGAGCTAAGGTACCCCTTCTCCCAGGAAGCTTTTTTGGACTACTCCCCATGTCCAGATGCTCTGCCCTGTTCACCGTGTCAGATAGACAGATGATAACTTATAGATAATAGAGAGAGGACACGTTTCACTGTTGCTCCATCAGATTGAGGGCCCCCACCCCTAGCACAGAGCTGGGCACACACGGTTGTGCTGAATGAATGCATGGACGGTTGGGCAAGGGCCAGGCTTGGGGAAGCAGGATGTTGAGACAGCTTTCCAGAATTTTCTAGAATGAGCTGCCAGCAGCTGCTGTCCCCCATGCTCCAGGAGCAGCATGGGGTCCCGTGAGGCCCGGAGACCAGGGTGCTGCCTCCCCTCCCTCCACAGCCACAGGGTGGGACCCACCATGGCAGATGAGTCCCAGCTTCAGGGGGCCAGACCACCTGAGCTCCCTCCCCACCTCTTCCGCCTGCTCCCTGTGGACTGCGGTACAGATTCTTCTGTGCACTGGGCCTTGCCGAGCTG